>OW388298.1:2696834-2941834 GCA_936450465.1 Gibbula magus | reverse complement strand
TTTGATAACATGTGTACCAAAGAAAGGTAAATCAAAGCAGTTCCTAAAGAACTGGAGACCTATTTCCCTTCTAAATGTTTCATATAAAATAGCATCTGCAACAATCGCAAATAGAATAAAAACAGTACTCCCCACAATAATAAATGATGATCAAAAAGGTTTTATGTCAGAACGCTATATCGGCGAATGTACTCGCATGATTTATGACATCATTGACTATGCCCAGTGTATGGAAATACCCGGTCTATTACTATTAATAGACTTCGAAAAAGCATTTGACTCAGTTGATTGGTTATTTATACAAAAAACGCTAACTTATTTTGGTTTCGGTCCATCTATCCGACGATGGATTGAATTGTATTATACACACATTCAATCTAGTGTTATAGTGAACGGCTTTTCATCTGATTTCTTTGAACTTACAAGAGGATGCAGGCAAGGTGACCCACTATCTCCTTACATTTTTATAATATGTGCCGAAGTGTTAAGTATAATGTTACGAAATAATAAGAACATAAAGGGAATAAAGATAGGCGATACGGAATACTTACTATCACAATTTGCAGATGATACCTCTCTTGTACTTGACGAAACTGAAAAGTGTCTTCAGCATACCCTTAACACCTTAAATGAATTCGCATCATTCTCTGGTCTCAAAATAAATACAACCAAGACCCAAGTCATATGGATAGGAGCATCAAAACACTCGCAGAACATCCTCTGTAAAACTCATAAACTAGACTGGAATCAACGAGATTTCACTATCCTTGGCATAACTTTTACACATAACCTGGCCGAAATGGTGGAAAGAAATTATAAGGACAAACTAAAGATGATTAAAACTACAATGAATCAATGGTTAGGAAGAGATCTCACTCCCATAGGAAGAAATACAATCTTAAAAAGTCTGATTCTTCCAAAATTAAATCGACTGTTTTCAATTCTTCCAAACCCAAGTGATAAAATCATAAAAGAATTAACCTCCTTATGCTTTAGCTTTATTTGGCGAAACAAACCAGATAAGACATGTCGAAACGAACTTACACAATCGTACAAAGACGGCGGATTTAGAGTCCCAGACATAAAAAACACAATTTTTGCACAAAAAATAGCATGGATAAAAAGAAATTTCAAAGCAGAAAATGGTAATAAAATAAAACACCTATATACTCAAAATGTAGCTCCTACATCTGAGCATTGTTACCTCAAATCACCTAAGTATATTGAAGATAACATCCTCACACCGCGGACTAACCCATTCTGGCGCGAAGTGCTAAGAGCATGGGGATGTTTTATCAGTAACAAAGGTTGAAAGGTTAATGATGTCAATGATGTTTTATCCCAACCAATTTGGTGTAATGAAAATATAACAATTGGCAAACAAGAAATATGTTATAAACATTACATACAACATGGCATACTATTTGTAAATGATATCGTGAATGAAAAATGTGATTTTCTAAATCTTGAAACTTTAAAAAATGTCTACACGTGTAAAACAAACTTTTTAGAATATGCCGGTATATAGAGAATCTCACCCAAGTGTCTTCTGATAACAAATATATCAACACGAGTTGATAAAAGTTTCAAATATTCGAGGCTTGCCGAGGATATTTTGACTTTTATCAACGAGTGTTGATATATTTGATATCAGAAGACACGAGGGTGAGATTCTATTTATCTTCCAAAATCATTTTTCATTAGTTTTTAATGAAAAATGAAAATATCTGAACACAAAACTGCAAGTTGGCTTCCAGTGCTGTGATGTCACAGCATTGTGACGTCATCGTGATTATGACGTCATAGCATTGTGATGTCATTACTTGATGATGCAAAATCATTGTGATGTCATGTAGCTGACGCCAACAGGGCATTGTTCAAAATCTACTGTCAAAACGATATCTCCTAGGAGATATCGTTTGATCTCATACAAGCGATATCTCCTGTGGAACACAGTTTTGGATGATAAAGTAAAATCTATTAAAGCTTACCTTAAGACAAACAATCTCGAGTTATCAAATAAGTTAACCAATCCCATCCTGCCATACTTCATCGTAGATATCGTAAAACCAACCAAAGGATGCAGGCTCTTCTATGATACCCTTCAAAGTTCTATCAGTGGGAACTCATATAAATATGAACATAAGTGGGAAAAGGACTTACATCAATCAATAGCTAAAAATGAATGGACCGAAATAAATTATACACCTTTTTCATCACATCTTGGCACAAAACAAATTTAATTCTTACACAGAATTCTTCCATTGAACGACCTTCTATTTAAAATGAAATTGAAAGACACAAACAAATGTACTTTCTGTAAAGTATCTGTAGAAACTATAGTGCACATTTTCTATGATTGCCCGAAAGTGAATAACATCTGGGATAGACTAAAGACATGGATAGAGCAGAAAACAGATTCAATATTAAACCTCTCAAAACGAAACATATGCCTAGGATATCCGGAAACACGAAATATGATTCTAAATCTTATTATAACAACAGTCAAATATAATATATACATATCAAAGTTAAAGGAAACTGTACCGCAATTTAACATTATAAAACAAGATTTAAACAATGTCTATGAAATTGATAAACGCATCTGTTACTCAGATTGCAACTATTCGAAGTTCACAAAATTCTGGTCTGTATGCCATAATCTCATTAAAGATTGACACTCTGCAACTTCGGTGAAAGTATGGAAATGCCAGGTCCATAAACACTTGAACTCTACGTTTTATTCAATTGAATTTGCAATGTTAGCTTCCATTTGCTCTGTTTTCAATATTTGTAACTATTTTATGTTCTAAAATGCTGTCTTATGAACATTTCATATATGTCTATGTATCTGAAAAAGAAATAAAATTATAAATAAAAAAAAAGGTTTACAGTTGACAGAGATGGGAGAGATGGTGTCCTGGTTCTCTCTCACTGTGTAGGACAAACCAGGAGGAGTCAGGGACTCTTGGTAGGGACCGTCTGGAAGATAAACAAGTTCAACTGGTAGATACTAGGTACAAGCAGGTTTACAGTTGACAGAGATGGGAGAGATGGTGTCCTGGTTCTCTCTCACTGTGTAGGACAAATCAGGAGGAGTCAGGGACTCTTGGTAGGGACCGTCTGGAAGATAAACAAGTTCAACTGGTAGATACTAGGTACAAGCAGGTTTACAGTTGACAGAGATGGGAGAGGTGGTGTCCTGGTTCTCTCTCACTGTGTAGGACAAACCAGAAGGAGTCAGGGACTCTTGGTAGGGACCGTCTGGAAGATAAACAAGTTCAACTGGTAGATACTAGGTACAAGCATGCTTACAGTTGACAGAGATGGGAGAGGTGGTGTCCTGGTTCTCTCTCACTGTGTAGGACAAACCAGGAGGAGTCAGGGACTCTTGGTAGGGACCGTCTGGAAGATAAACAAGTTCAACTGGTAGATACTAGGTACAAGCAGGTTTACAGTTGACAGAGATGGGAGAGATGGTGTCCTGGTTCTCTCTCACTGTGTAGGACAAACCAGGAGGAGTCAGGGACTCTTGGTAGGGACCGTCTGGAAGATAAACAAGTTCAACTGGTAGATACTAGGTACAAGCAGGTTTACAGTTGACAGAGATGGGAGAGGTGGTGTCCTGGTTCTCTCTCACTGTGTAGGACAAACCAGGAGGAGTCAGGGACTCTTGGAAGGGACCGTCTGGAAGATAAACAAGTTCAACTAGAGATACTAGGTACAAGCAGGTTTACAGTTGACAGAGATGGGAGAGATGGTGTCCTGGTTCTCTCTCACTGTGTAGGACAAACCAGAAGGAGTCAGGGACTCTTGGTAGGGACCGTCTGGAAGAGAAACAAGTTCAACTGGAGATGCTAGGTACAAGCAGGTTTACAGTTGACAGAGATGGGAGAGATGGTGTCCTGGTTCTCTCTCACTGTGTAGGACAAACCAGGAGGAGTCAGGGACTCTTGGTAGGGACCGTCTGGAAGATAAACAAGTTCAACTGGTAGATACTAGGTACAAGCAGGTTTACAGTTGACAGAGATGGGAGAGATGGTGTCCTGGTTCTCTCTCACTGTGTAGGACAAACCAGAAGGAGTCAGGGACTCTTGGTAGGGACCGTCTGGAAGAGAAACAAGTTCAACTGGAGATACTAGGTACAAGCAGGTTTACAGTGGACAGAGATGGGAGAGGTGGTGTCCTGGTTCTCTCTCACTGTGTAGGACAAACAAGGAGGAGTCAGGGACTCTTGGTAGGGACCGTCTGGAAGAGAAACAAGTTCAACTGGAGATACTAGTTACAAGCAGGTTTACAGTTGACAGAGATGGGAGAGATGGTGTCCTGGTTCTCTCTCACTGTGTAGGACAAACCAGGAGGAGTCAGAGACTCTTGGTAGGGACCGTCTGGAAGAGAAACAAGTCAACTGGAGATACTAGGTACAAGCAGGTTAACAGTGGACAGAGATGGGAGAGATGGTGTCCTGGTTCTCTCTCACTGTGTAGGACACACCAGGAGGAGTCAGGGACTCTTGGTAGGGACCGTCTGGAAGAGAAACAAGTTCAACTGGAGATACTAGGTACAAGCAGGTTTACAGTGGACAGAGATGGGAGAGATGGTGTCCTGGTTCTCTCTCACTGTGTAGGACACACCAGGAGGAGTCAGGGACTCTTGGTAGGGACCGTCTGGAAGAGAAACAAGTTCAACTGGAGATACTGGATACAAGCAGGTTAACAGTTGACAGAGATGGGAGAGATGGTGTTCTGGTTCTCTCTCACTGTATCTAGAACAATCAGAACAATCAGTTTAATAAGTGTGAATAACGTTAAAGTGGACTCACATTCCCGTTCCATCCGGTACACATCACTCCAGTCAGACTCCAGACCTCGACTTTCAACTGCTCTACATCTGAAATTATGAGGGTCACGTGAGTTCACGGTGAAGGTGAAGGGCGTTCCAGGGTCAGGGGTCACAATAGTTCCATCTCTCTCCCAAGTGTAGGTCAAGGTCAGTCCATGACCTGTAGGGAGGCTTGTTGAGGTCGAAGTACAGGTCAAGGTCGCTTGCCTCGTGAAGACTGGTGTTGTGCTTGGGGAAGGTCGGGGAGGCTTTGTTGGTTTACCTAAAAAATTAAGTAATTTTTTAAATGATTCACACTAAACTTAATTTCAAAACAATACAAACATGAATGTACAACCATGAAAGTATCCACTACATATATTGAATCGATATCGAGTGCAAGTAAATTCAAATGATATTTGATAATGTACAATCTCATTATTTATTTATTTATTTTTCATTTTAGAACTTGTAGCTTTGGCTTTCTTTAGAAACATTAACACTTAAATTTTTATTGTAAATTCTGGATGCATCATGGGGTTCTTTTTTATATTTCTAAAGATGACAAAAAAGGAATTCAAATAAAAATAGTAAATAACAATGGTATAATAATGATATTAATTAAACAGTATTCTGCGCATTCTCGGTGATGAGACGCGCTCCAGATATCGAATGTTATACATAGAGATTATTACCCGAGGAAGTGTGTCATATGACTTTTACGAAACGAGTGTGAATTTTTGTATTGCCCGAGCGAGAGCGAGGGTTATACATAAATTTGCACGAGTTTCGTAAAAGTCATATGACACACTTTCGAGTGTAATAATTTCTTTATTACCCATTTTATTCCATTTGATTCGCGTAAAAATAACCAGGAAACGGCCCACTTCTCTTGCGACGGCAAGCTACAGTGACGTCACGAACAATCGTTTTATGACGTCACAGACGACAAAACACGGGAGGTCGCGGTGAAACAATGGTTGCTAGGCAAACGTGATATGTGCACATGTGCTCATATCAATAATATTAACTCGGTTATTTTCAGCCATATGGGTAATAAAGTGTTTTACTGCTGAGTGTTCTTTACTGGACGATTTGTTATTGACAGCAGGTGATTATCTGAAACGAAGTTAGCCCCTATATCCAGACACATGCTGTTCTATCTTGTCATGGAAACTAGGCGACTCATTTGAAGAACAAATTCTACAGTGTATACAAGTTGCAACTCACTGTATTCTAGTTAGTCATATCAATTCAGTGTCTTGTGCAGAATAATTATGTGATTGTGAGCCTCGGATGTAAACTACTTTAAGGTGGATCTTTGTACTACCATGAAATAACGAATAATTTGTTATATCAGGTCATTAAGCTGTTCCGTTTAGAAATGGAAGATATAGAGGCAGGTAGGGGAAATGTTTAACGGCGAAGACATCCATGGTTGAGACATAGGGAAGGGAGCTCCGAGTTAAAAGGAGAAGCAACTTTCAGTTGGCAGGTCTCTGCAGAGGGACTGGCGACAGGATCAACATTCTTTGTCATCAGTCCAGAGGGAACTCATACTTACATGGAAGTAATGATTTGTTTGTTAACGCAACTACCCAATCACTGTAGTCAGTCAGTCGAATGAAATACCAATGAACCCTTGACTTACCCAGCAGCACCAGCATCTGTCCACAGTCAGAGATCACATCAGTTACATCTCCGTTCCCACACCCGTATGTTCCTGCATCTGCTAAACTGATGTTCCTGAGAGTGAAGGTGATGTTCCTACTCATGTAGCTTCCACTGAACTCAACACGACCAGCATAGTTTGTTATGGGAAGAAACACTCCACCTGATGTCAGAAGGAAGACTAGTGTTCCTGCAGGGCTGATGGCATTGAAAGTTGATCCTGTCCCCAGTCCTCCTGCAGGAACCTGCCAACTGAGAGTTGCTGCTCCATTCAACTCAGACACTGCAGGGTTGGAGTTGAACTGAGCTGAGGTCACTCCGAGTACTGGAATGAATCACATGAATTATGTATTATAATTGAATTACATGTGGATAAATAAACACAATGAAATTATTTCCATTCATATAAAATCAGAAAATTATCAAATATATTACGATAATTCTAAACCATAAATTAAAACACAAGAGAATAACTTATAAGTATCTAATAATAGTGCTCGTGAGTTATATTTCATTGTACCCCTTCCATCTAAAACAACTCAAGGGTTCTTCAGCAACTTTTTCAGTAGGTTCAGTCGCGGACAGGTTATTGTGTTGGTTTTACTGGTTATAATGTTATTTATTGTTTTGGTTGTGGTTGAGGTTAAGTTGTATTCGATTACATTAATCACGTTAACGCCACAGAGAAACATATAACTATTTGTGTACAACAGGTCATACTAACATATAATTAGCAATAATCGTGACATATTTCGTAAATGCACGTAGTTTGCTGTTAGAGTAAGCACTCCACCTGATGTCAGTGGGATAACTAGTGAAACTTAATGCTGTCCCCGGTTCTCCTGCAGGAATCTGCCAGCTGAGAGTTGCTGTTCCATTCAACTGCTGAGGTCACTCCCAACACTGGAATGATTTATATGAATACAAAGGGAAATATTTTAGTCATCCTCCTACCTTTTCATAAAATGTCAGACTCATCAATTCCATCAATAGACATGTTTCGTGAAATATTTTAACTGAAAACATACATGTTTATTTAACTTAATCTGCATAACAGTTTAATTTTCAGGATGTAGAATGTTTACAAAAAATGTACGTACAACGTACATGTAAGTAACAACAATCTGTACATATTTCGTCAGTTTTCAACATACTCATATACCCTAAAGGCATATATAATGTTAATGTTATGATCATTTTTTCATTTGAATGTAAGTATTTTAATGACATAATATAAATATTATAGTATGCTCTTGTTACACCAGTATGCATACATCTAAGTTTGCACGTTAAGAACTGTAAAACCAATATTTTTATTTGTGCTGAAACAGAACGGATAATTGTCCTTGTAACAAATAGTTACACTTATTATAATAGCATTTATACCGTACATAAGCGTGTATATAGTTACATGTGCAATATGTATGAATAACACTGGAGTTTCTGCTCAGTTTGTCTAACGTGTGTTACCCTTGTTTAATCCATGGTGATGACGTCACTCTATTGTGTTAACAGTGGATTATTTTTAAGAATCTACTGGTCATTGACTAATCCAGTCAGGAGGGGTGTCAGGTTTTGACATGTAATTTCTTCAAGATTGATGTATTTTGTCTTAGTATATCGGATTAGAATCTTAAAATATCTGATTATTTTTGTAATGTCTGACCCGGGAGTCGAACATGTAACCCTTCGACAGAGCCTTAACCTATTCGGCTACCAGGCCTGCTGGTAATCATTTGATTGTTAGTCAGGTTGTTAGATCCCTGTATTCTAAACAAGACTGGTAAAGTGTGAAACGCGTGGTGATTGTGCTGAAACACATGAAATGCAAGAGTTCGGCTGTCGGTCAAATCGTGCGTGGAAGATTTGCGCCATGCACGTGCGTGGAAGAATCCATTTCATAAGGGCCGAAGCTACGTGTACCATATCCGATGAATGGGCACCGAAATTTGCAAAATAATAATTTTTTTTGGTTACATAAGTATATTGTCTATAATGATAGATAATCACATATGTATGTTTCGTGACGTCATACATGGATTAAGATAGAGAATGCATTCGGAGCCGTGGATTCGTTAAAAATAATCAACTCGCCCCTTCGGGGCTCTTTGATTATTTTTAACGAATCCACGGCTCCTCATGCATTCTCCATTACATAAATTATCACTGCACTCTGTACACAGTGTCTTCTATAGAGGATATTATATGAGTGTCTATGTTATACTATGTTTATGACACGAGTCCCTGAATATCAGTATTAGTACATTCAGGCACGAGTGTCAGAAATGTAGTATGACAATGTAGATAGACACGAATATAATATTCTGTTTATTACCAAAGTCGTGAAATTAATGAAAATACGCTAAAATCCATTTTCGACTATAGGCTTGCGACCCACCGTCGACGGATATAGAATGCAACGTCATAGACGAAGCGTGACGTCAAATTATTGTTTATGACGTCACGTCACCATGACAAATTGATAATTTGCCCCAGGGCATCGTATAAATAATATGAACCCCGATATGACTCCCCTCGTAGGTAATAAAGTACTCTAGTCCTCAGACAAACTGGCGTCTAGGGACATTCAACATATGCCTGCGTGAACTGTATGTCTATGTAGGAATGTCGTGACTGTGGCCTTTGATTTGTATAAGTTTAGTTTCAGGTATGATCTTAAATAGTGTCTACAAAAGAGAATTACGAAGAGAAAACCCTACCTCCAGTGTCCCAGTAGTCGAGCTGTGTTGTGTATGTTATCAATACAGTATAACTTCCTGGTTTAAAAATACACATCAGTAAGAACGGGTTGTTTGTAGTTGAAGTGATCTTGAACTGGGCAAGTGTAGTTAGATCTGATCTTGCAACTGGGTTATATGTTTGTTGTAGCTACCATGATATGAGTATCGATAATGCATGAATGATACTGATTTCTAATCAACAATTTGATTTCTTTTTAAAATAACGGACAGGTTTATTCATTCACAAGGAGGGTGTTATGCTTTCGAAATCAGGGCTGTGTTGTTAATTACGGAATATACCATTTATCCACAATTAGCGATGTGTTGTTAATTACAATGAGGAATGTGTAATGTTATCAACAATTAGGGCTGTGTTGTTAATTACAATGCGGGATATGCCAATGACGCAACCATTTATCCCTAATTAGGGCTGTGCTGTTGATTCACAATGAAAATTGCGCTATTAAACACGAATTAGGACTGTGCTGTTAATTCCCAATGATAAATCCATGGTGATGACGTCACTCTATTGTGTTAACATTGGATTATTTTTAAGAATCTACTGGTCATTGACTAATCCAGTCAGGAGGGGTGTCAGGTTTTGACATTTTCGTAATTGTTCACAAAGTAATTTGTTCAAGAATGATGTATTTTGTCTTAGTATATCTGATTAGAATCTTAAAATATCTGATTATTTTTGTAATGTCTAAACCGGGAATCGAACATGTAACCCTTCGACTGTTACGCAGCGCCCTAACCTATTAGGCTACCAGGCCTGCTGTAATCATTTGATTGTTTGTCAGTCAGATCCCTGCATTCTAACCAAGACTGGTAAAGTGTGAAACGCATGGGGATCGTGCTGAAACACATGAAATGCAAGAGTTTGGCTGTCAGTCAAATCGCTTTGCGTGGAAGATCTGCGCCATGCACGTGCGTGGAAGAATCCATTTCATACGGGTTGAAGCTACGTGTACCATATCCGATGAATGGGCACCGACATTTGCAAAATAATATTTTTTTAGGTTTTCATAATTGAAATGCATTGTCTTTAATACTAGATAATCACATATGTATGTTTCGTGACGTCATACATGGATTAAGATGGAGAATGCATTCGGAGCCGTGGATTCGTTAAAAATAATCAATGAGCCCGAATCCACGACTCCGCATGCATTCTCCATTACATAATGTGCTCTTTATAAGCATTTAGGACTGTGTTAAGTTTTATTTGGAAGTCATTGATGAATGCGCTGAGTGTACATATGTGTCATAACACCTTTAAGTAATTTGATTGGCTAACGATGAACTTTGACATTGCCTGGACAACTTTTTTCATTCATAAAAGGAACGTGAATTCATTAATGAAATTACAAGTATTTTACGACAACACTCATAATTAATATTTATCTCATTGTTCAGTTAATTCATGATCATGAACTCGTACTCAACGCAATGATTGATTTTAATGGAATGATTAACAAATACACCATGACTAGGGAAGATCTAATAAATAAGCGCAAAGTTTAGAATGCAGCAAAAGTTTTTGCTCTCAGTATCTCGGTGAAAATAACGTGTTCGTACAGTGCAGAGGGGATATACTCACAAGGCAAAAAACAAAAACGAAAGGAAAGCCATGTCAACGGCGATGTTCATCTAAAATTAATTTACTAAGGTTGTTTTAGCTTGTTTACACATTCCGATGACGAGAAAAATGCGAATGGCAGCTAAACGCTTCCACCAGAAGGTGTTCGGGCGAGTAAGCTCCAACACAGCGCGTGCAGCCGTTGATTGTTGTCACGCTCCAATTAATAACTTCTAACTCATAGGATTCGCAATACAGCTCCGTACAGCGACACAAGAAAAGAGGCCGTCAAACTAATATTGTTGTGATTGTATTACGTTTTCCATCGCGTAATTAAAACAAATGTATTTTTCCTTCAATATACATGTATTCAACCAAAAACATCAACAATTCTTATATTCATACCCCCTAACCATCTTCCCACGTCAAGGTGAAAACGCATCGAAATAAATTCTATGCATTTTTACCTTGCCCACAACAGCACAGAAAACTGTGCAACAAAGCAGCGACATCTATTGTGATCACGAGTTACGCCCCTTACCAGCTGCTTACGGACAGCCAATGAAATCACCGTTTACATTCGGTACTGCAGAAGCGATAATTCTAAAATCGTTATTTTTAGAAACATACGTTGGGTAAACGTTTCTTCTTGTACATTGCAATACTCGTCGTATAGTATTTAAATCCATGAAAAAAATATCATAAACATGATTATTAAGAAAGAAGACCAAATGCGAGCCAGGAAGCGTTATTAGTTGATTGTTAAATTTATAACAGAGACATATGTAGTTCATATGCAAATGAGAAATACCCACGTTCAAACAAAGTTAAAAGATTTGAATACAAATCGTCGCATTGAATAAGAATATTTCAATTAGTACATCTGGCTTATTTAAAAATTGGAACATTTATAAATAAGAGTTAGTAAGAGTTAGGCACAGTTTGTGAAGATGACGCCCAACGTATTAAACATAATCTCGAACCGATCGCTTGGTATGTTGACTAAGCCTTTGGTTCTTACTATCCTTGACGACATATTCAAATTTTTAATTTTTTTTATTTTTTTTTTTTTTTTTTTTTTATTATTATTATTTTTTTTTTTTTTGTTATTACAAAAAAGAGCATGTTACATATATGTTCAAATAGTTGGCAAAGTAATCATAGATGTAACTTAAGGACGAAAAATGAGAAAATATAGGAATAGAGGTCAGAAGAATAGGGGTGCAAAGTGAGAGGGTGAAAAAGAGGGATACTCAGTTTATTACATTTAAAATAGTCCAGACCATTTTCTTTGAAAGCCGGGGTCTTCATCTGAGAAAATATGTTTCTCCAGCTGGTAATGGTATTTTATATAGGCTATAAGCTGATTGACATTTAAGTCAACAGAGCTAAATCTTTTTTTGTTTATATATTCTTTTGTTAAAATGAAGATGTGATTTATTAATATGTTTGCCGTTGGGTCCCCCAGTAGAAATGCTTTGATGTCTATAATGAGGTTTGTGTCCATCTTGAGGTTGTACCAATTTTCTAATTGATAGAGAAGCTCTTGAGTTTTTTCACAGTGAAAGAATAAGTGCTCAAGTGTTTCCATTTCTTTACCACATAATGTACAAAGGTTGTCTTGACTTACACCTATTTTGCAAAGAAATGATTTCGCTGATATTATTCTGTGCAATAACTTGAACTGGAAATTTCTAGCTTTAGTTTCTAATGTTGTTTTATTTATCATTGCAAAACAGTCAGAAAGATAAGTATCTGATAAAGCTGTACTAAGTTTTGATTCCCACTTTAACCGAAGGTTGTCTAATGATGCCGTTTTGTTTGCCCACAGCTGTGAATGCACAAATTTACAATCGGCCGAGTTACATATTTGTATAAAAATTGTATCTTGTGTATTGACTACTTCACCTAATGTGGGTTGTAGCCCTAATTAATTCGCGACAGTTTTTAGGTATGTATTTTATAAATCTGAAGTAAAGTAGGTAGGTGTGATGAAGATTAAACTCTTGTTTTAGCACTTCAAAAGTTTTGAAATTACCAGTGTTATTGATGATATCTCGGAAACATGTCATTCCGTTCTTATACCAGGAAACGAATAATGTTATATCATCAAATGGAATAAAATTTAGAATTGGTAGGAGTGAAAATTATTCAATAGTTAAAATATTGTTCGTATTTAAACACGTAAAACTTGTAAGTACATCTTTCCAAAAGGCGTTTTCACATTTTTTGTGTATAATAGAAGTCTTTCTCTTTGGAAATTAAACAGATCAATGTCTCCAAAGGGTGATAATGATACAAAGCCTAAGTGGTGACTTAGTCCTTTCCCAGTGGGTAGTCTTTTTATCCATTAAATCTTCATAAAATTACAAAAAGATATGATGTCTATCATTTTCAGCCCCCCTTTTGCATACTCATTTAGTAACATGTTGCGTTTAATTTTATCGCGCTTCCCTCCCCAAACAAACTTAAAGAGGATTGAATTCAAACGTTTAAAGAAGTCTTTAGATGGGTTCGGAAGCGCCATGAAAAGGTGTGTAAAAAGGGGGATAATCTGAGACTTGATAATCATAATTCTTCCTCTAAGAGTTAAGGATCTGTTTGACCAGGAAAAAAGTACTTTTCTGATTTTTGAAAGTTGTTGTTCAAAGTTTAGTGAAATCATTTCATTTAGATTAGTAGAGAAAGTTATTCCCAGAATTTTGAATGGTTCTTTTGACCAGCGAAGTTTTATATGTGGACAAAGTTGTTCATTACAGTTTCGCTGTGAGCCAAACCAAATCGCTATGGACTTATCTGTATTAAGATTTAATCCAGATACAGTGGCAAACTTTTTGATAACATAAATAAGTTCTGATAATCCTTTTTCGGATCCATCAAGGGTAAGATTGGTATCATCAGCATACTGGAAAATAAGATACTCCATACCCTTTATTTTAATACCCTTAATATATTTGTTTGATCTAATTGCAATAGCTAGTAATTCAACACATGCAATAAACAGGTATGGCGCTACCGGGTCGCCTTGTCGACAACCACGTCCCATAGCAAAAAAGCTTGATAATGTACCAGAATTAATAATCGAGCTGCAGCTATTCTTTTGAAAAAGTTTTACCCAATTTCTGAGTATGGGGCCAAAATTGAACGCTTCCAGAGTTTTATCAATAAAGTCCCATTCAACTGTATCAAACGCTTTCTCATAATCAATTGCGATCAGAAGACCAGGGATTTCATTTTCCTCACAATAGTGCATTACATCATATAGTATTCTGGTATTTTCCCCAATAAATCTATTCTTTAAAAAAACAGTTTGTGTTTCGTTTATTATATCAGGAAGAACATCTTTAAGTCGCGAAGCAATGGCGGCTGATGCAACTTTATAATCTAGGTTCAAAAGACTAATTGGGCGCCAATTCTTTAAATATCGTCTGTCACGAGAGTCTTTTGGTATACAGGTTATTATGCCCTGTCTTTGAAAATCTGATAACAACCCATTTTCATACGAGTACATGATAGATCGCCAGAGAAAAATACCTAGGTCCTTCCAGAAAAAATTATAAAATTCTGCTGTAAAACCGTCTGAACCAGGATTTTTTCTATTTTTCATATTTTTTAAAGCTCTTGCGCATTCATCAAGTGTATGTTCAGTTTCACATAATGCACGTTTGTCATTTGTAAGCTTCACATTAATATTGGTAAAAAAAGCTAGTTCATTTTGCCAGTCACGGTCATGTTTACTTTTATACAGTTTACTATAAAACTCGGAGGATTCTCTTAATATTTCATCTTTTTTCGTGAGAACTGAGTTTGGCGTTATCAGTTCGCTGTAATTTCGCTTTTCCAAGTTCATAAAGTATTTAGTATTTTTTCTCCTTCCTCATACCATCTCGCCTTACTACGAAAAATTATGCCCTTTATCTTAGTAGTTCTAATTTGTTCTAGTTCGTCTTTCTTCAAACATAAATCATTATGTTCAGCCTTAAAGTTGAAAATCTTGCTTCCATTTGATATATTTCCCGTTCCAGGTTGTTTGCCTCTTTTCCCGTTTGTTTTTTACGTTGAGTCGCATAGGTAATTGTTTTTGTTATTATGTTCATTTTAAGTATCTCAAAAAATAACTGGTCATTGACAGAAAGTTCAATAGTTTCTCAGTCGTCTACATTTCCTGAAATTCTATATTCAGACACCGTATCGTGTATAGTTTGTTTGACTGTATCAACATAATCACTGTCATAGAGTAGGGACGAATTGAACTTCCAATACCCGGGTCCACGTTCAATTGGACTTAGAACAAGCTCGAGTGAAATAATGGAATGATCCGACCTGTAGCTGATATCAATGGAAGTACGTTTCACAAGGGACATAACTTCTTCAGAGACTAGGAAGTAATCAAGTCTGCTTTGTTTAATGTCCTTACTTTGTCGCCATGTATATTGCTGCTTGTCAGGGTTAAACATTCTCCAAGGATCAACCCACCCTAGCTTATTTTGTATTTCCTTAATTTTCTCGAATGCCCCGATATTATTCCTGTGTTTGATGTTATAGGTATCTAAATAATAGTCTTGAACTACGTTCCAGTCTCCACCCCAAATGATACTTCCGGGCAATTGTTCTAATTCCGAGAAGAGATGTTGAAAAAAATCAGGCGAATCCTTATTTGGACCATAAATATTCGTCATCGAGAACCTCATATTTTCTACTGTGATATCTAGAATGACAAAGCGGCCACTATCATCTGAAATAATTTCATGAACTTCATATTCAAAGTTGTTTTTAATCAATATCAATGTCCCTGCACTGTTACTGGTTCCATGTGAAAAAAAACATCTATAACCCCTCTCAGCTGCCCATGGGTGTTCATTTTCCGGAGTACTATGTGTTTCTTGAAGAAATACAATGGAAGAATTTTCTTTTTCTGAGGAAATTAAATACATCTCTACGCTTCACTGAATCTGACTGGAGGCCCCTCGCTTTCATAGATAACATACTTACATTATTCATTTTTTAAAATTTAGTGTATGTGTAATCTGAGTGTGGGTGTGCATGAGAGAAAGAGAGTAGACAATGATAGAAAGAATATAAATATAGTGAGAATGTTGACAACAATTCCCCTATGAAATATGGCAGGGAGAGCGCCCTGACTATGAGGTTGTCGAGCATGCCATGGAGATGTTATATTACGTACGCTTCCTTCAGCAACTGGTTTCGCCATACTGATCGACCATCACGAATTGTAGAATAGTTTGATATTAAAAGTGTGAATAGTTAACGTTGCAATACTTTGTTGCTGTGACAGGGTTGATATTAATCCGCAGTTTCGTTCCTTTATAGGAATAACACAAATACATTTAAACCACAATAAATCGTATGAAATATAAGTTGGTAATAACTAGGATACACAACTCGTTCCCCTTTCATATCCCAAGGCTCGAGACAAAGCAAAATTGTTTCACTCGGGACATAAACTTGATATGAAAGGGGAAGCGCGTTAGATCCTATAAATACATTTTACAGAAATAATTTGTAATAATATTTTACCTTTTAAGTATTTGATGTTTAAAAGGGGGCAGAAGCAAGTTTTGATGAGTCGATGAAATGCATTTGAAAAATAATGTCACCAATAATAAAACACCTTTCTCTCTTCGGAAAATCAAATTAAAAAATGGGTGTACATGGAACGGTAAAGCCAAAGGAATCGTTTTTGTTATAGAAAAATAAAATATGTTCACAATAAAATGGCCGCCATTCAATGTTTGCTTTATAGGCAACATCGTTATTACCACTACGGATAATTGGTTTGTGTTATCAGATGTTTTGCCTTTTTAAAGTAAATTTAAATGTCATAAACTCATTATAATATTCATTATAAATTTGAAATTTGAAAATATAAATTTTGCAAATAACGGGCTACAGCTCCTTTAATGGTGTACAGATTTTACATAATTTCCAATTACAGGGTAAAGAACATCACGCAAACAAAACAGGAACTGCATGAACTTGTGTACTGATTGATTTGATTGAAACAAATTTTATTATATCAAGAAATGGATTCGGCACAAGTTATCTAACTTAGAAAAGCCCTATCCACTGTAATTAAAGAAGCCATGGTTGATTTTGTTGTGGTCAGTTCAACATCTTAACATATGAATTCTGTTCAATAATTTACGGACCTGACTTGAGTATGATGTAATTACTCCAATCAATGTTTTGAAACTAAAATGTTTCATGCTTGCTTTCTTTGTTCGTCGGTAATGCATGTGAATAGTTATATATCACTCACTTTGTTCATTTGTTATTCAGAGAGATATTTGCTTCCATTTAGCAATGTCAGTATAATTTAAATCTGATCTTGTGAAACTTTACCGAAAAAATAAATAAATCATAAGATTGTCAGGCAATATTCTTTTTTTTTTCTGTCATTGTGCAAATATTGTAAGAACAGGAGCATTGGTCCACAATTTCTTGTGAGTAAATGCCTTTAAATTATTTATAAATGAAAACAAAACCTATATCTTGAAAACACAGTTTGTGCAAAGAGTTTTAGTAGAATTGGGGATGTATAATAGTTTATTGGAGGAAAATAGCGTCACAGTGTGGGTATGATTTCATACTTGAAATACGTTGAAATATAGTCACTAGTGAATATAAAAGGATATTCCGCCTATATGATTAATTTACTGTTATGTCAATTACTAGTGTATCAGCAAACAGTCCTGATAGTTTCGTAAAGTTTATGTTTAGGCGTTTAGTTCCAGTTGTCTTTGAAGACATTCACATCAGGAAAATGTGATGTGATCTTTCATGAAAATGTCCCCTTTGCAAAATGTTCACATAAAAAGGGACGGTGCTCACCCCTGCACCCCCTACACACTCCAGGCACTGGTGTCGGTTCATTGCATCGCCACAACCCGCCGCGTATCACTGTCGAACATTGGTCTTCAGCAAGATGCACCACCAGAGGTCGTACCAACTTCCAAATGCAAGGCATAACTCTTGCCAGTCTGTATTATTCGCTGATATAAACCTTGCGGTATTTCCCTCGCTTTGTTGTGCCAAGATAGTGAATTGCTGCACCAGGATTCAAAGTGCTTGGGTGCAAGTTTTACACATTGGTAAAACGAGGAAGGCCAATTGATTGTGTTTCAATTGTATAGTACCTGCTATCATTTGTTTTGATCATGATGTCCAAGGAAATTTCCAGTAGGCAGAACGATTAGAACTACAGCAGCTGACAACAGGCTGAATTCGTTTATGTTTTTTTTCTACGTATTTTATTCTTAATTTGTTATTGTGTTACTAATTCAATATCGTGTGTAGCAGATGGATGTATGAATAGTTTTGACAAAGGGTGGGCTTGAAATTACAGTGAATACCGATTGAGAAGATCTTTAGGGAAGATGTAAATGATCAACCGGACTTTCTGGACACCAGAAGACGTTGGAGATCGTATTTGTTAAGTCCTTTTCTCGTCAGTTGTTTTCTCATAGGCGCCTTTTGTGCAAATTCGTGAACATACAGTTTTTAAAAATATATGTTGGATATTCGATTCTGTCGAGTGCTGTTTGCCTATTTCACTTCTGATCTTATAAACATGTTTAGGTTATTAATCGTGATAAAGTTGAGATGAACAAAATGTACATAGGCATTTAAATGTTACGTGCACTATTTATTAATGTAGTTGTTAAAATAATTAAAAATTATTTTGAAGTGCTTGTAGCTTCATATTTCATCGTTCAGTTTTCGATCAACATATATATGTGTTATTATTAAAGGTACAATTTATTGTGTGACATATATGACAATAGAATAAGCACACAAATTTACATGTTGAACTTCCATCAAACCGGTTTAAAAACGTGTTGTGATAAAAAAGCAGTCTGTTATTGTTGATGGATTGTTTTCACTTTGCATGCAACTCACTCCCTGATATTTGACAATAGTCATTCATTAATATTAGTCACACTTACAAGCCAACATACATGGGCAACGAAATTGCTCACGATTCATATTTTTTCTTATTATTCAAACCTTTTTGACGTATGTGTGTTACGTTTAACTAGTCAAACTCAGTAGCAAACATCTCACCCAAGCACAGACCGCCCTCCTCAGGAAAGGCCTCAAGTATTTACCCATCTACGCACAATCTAAACCAGATGCCTTCATCACCAGCATCGAGAATGGACTCCAACAACTGACCCCAAACAGTAAACGTACACTACCTGCGCCACCAGCTTGTCAACATTATAAAGAAGTCCGCAAAGAAAAATAACAACCTCACCTCACAAAGACGCACCAGTCATTGATAAGGGTATTATTTTGTCTACAATTATTGTCCACTGTATAGTATGGTAAGATGTTTCTGTGTTTCGCGATTTCTGTATATGGCTCGTATGATTTAACTAAGATACAATAACTCGTTTAAACATTTTTCATTTATAGAATATAAAGTATAACATAACTTCATAGGTCTAGCATTATTTAGATCATATAACTTCTATTTAAGATATTAAATTTAAAGATAAAGGAAAGAAAGTGGTCAATCAAACAAGGTTAGTTAACAGCAATGTTTACCAACGTGTTTCTTTCTAACTATTCTAACACATTCTTGAGATAAGACATTCAATAAAAACCTACAGTACTCATAAACCATATCTCAGGTCATGTAAATCCTCCAGATCGTGTCCATATGAACACTACTGCAATCATATTGTTAACACTCTCCGAAATAATGCTCACTTTCATCGTGCTGTTATACGTAATTCTACAAACATTAATAAATTAAAGCTAAATAAAATCATTCAACGTGACACAGTAATACAGTAGATATCTTCAAATTCAATTAAAGTTTTATGTATTCATATCCTTTTTAAAGGGTATTTCATAGTAAGTAATATCATATTTGATCAGTAATTCGATCTGTAGATGTGACATGTATTAATATCAAAGACTATCTGCTGTCTATCTTCACCTTTCTCTATGTAATCTGTCTGTGTGTCTCTCAGTATGTATCTAACTAGTCCTGCCTGTCAGATAGGTGCATTGTAATTTACAGCTGGCCGCCTTTACTCGAGTCTGTATGCTAAAATTAATAAATCATACTTAGATATTGAAGAATGCGGAAGCATGGTTTAGGGCCGAGCTACGCATGTTCAGACGTGACAACTTCCTGTTGCTACATTATCTGAACATAAGCTCACAAAGTGACTGTGGTGCCAAGAAACAACAGAGAAAAGATTTTACCCGAAACAAAGTTTATTACACAAAACCTAAAATAAAGATTTACAAAGTAAACACGAAACACGCGGGGTGTAGACACGGTGTCATAGGCCTGATCCGGTACCTGAAACAGTAGAGATGATATTGCTTGCTAGCTGGGTGCACAGGTGCCATGCAAACTGCCAGGTGCAAACGTGATGTTAATGTCGGTTAGCTCCAGTTAGCTTAGGGACAGCTGCAACACACAAAAATCTCATAAGTTATGAATAACAGCAAAGATGGTGGCAGCATTTAATTCTTGGCCACCATAATTTCCAAGCGAAACTGACTATTTTTTTTAATTGCAAATCAAATACGCTAATTTATCGACTAGTACAACTTCCGGTTTTGAAAGGACAAGACGATGAAAAGTTGGTGTTTCAGGTCGTGTTAGTTTTAGATAGTTAGGGTTGTTTTTGTGTTATTTCGCTTTTGAATACTTTAGAACTGTACCGTGGTGATGTTTATTGCCCTCAAAGTCATTAATTCGAGGGTTTCAAGTCAAAACTTGCAGTAATCGGCAAAGTGCTAAACGGCGTGTTTGATTAGACACTTGCCGAATACTCGGAAAACGGCGTACGTTCATCATCCGACCAAAATCTTCAGAATACGCCGATCGACGTATGTTTCTATACGCCGATTGATGTATTATACGGCGATTGACGTATTATACGCCGATTTCAGGGTTTCCCCAACCTGTTCAAGAGTCACACCAATTCACTTAATCACCAAAACATCAAAATTGAACAAACACACATTTGAAAAGACATGTCTCAAATCAAAATATACCTCACAGCGTGCACGGACCTGTCCGCCCAGAGCACCCACTAATATCCTCGGCGGCCCGTGGAATATGCGGGCCTACCTGTCCTGGCATGTACACCTACACCGGAACACACCCACACACAGTGCGGCGCAGACTGGACGAACCAGTCACCAAAACACTCTCCAACTTAAAGCCTGTACATCAATTACCAGACTTTACAGTCAATGCCCGTTAGAGTCAATCACAACACTCGCACCCGAAGTACGGCCTGGTCCGCTCCACATCAGGACCATCACACTCGCCGGTCCGTGCAAAATGCCTCAGATTCTGGACCCAGACGTGGATGAACTACAACACATCCATATAAAACTAAAGTTACTCTCATTCACAAAATATCACCACTAATTCCTCCCATAAAATGCATACAAGATTAAAGGCACTGTAGCACGTTTTTTCGCTCAAATCAGTTGATGAAATGTATTTGAAAAATAATTTCACCAATGGTAAAACATCCTTCTCTCTTCGGAAAAAAAAGTTTAAAATGAGTGTACATATATGCATGTTTCGGTAAAGCCATGGGAAACGTTTTTGTAACAAAAAATAATAAATTGTGTTCACAATAAAATGGCCGCCATGCAATTTTTGCTTTATACGCAACATTTTTTACCGCTACAGATAATTGGTTTGTGTAATAAGATGTTTTACCCTCTTAAGTTAGTTAAAATGACATAAACTATCATTATAAATGGGAAATTTGAAAAATTAAATTTTGCAAAAAACGTGCTACTGCCCCTTTAATACTATTTAGTGTTACTAATTAACGCCATTAACATATATACCTAAAGACGTAATACACATGAACTCACCTGTCCCTGGGAGAAAACGCCCAATGTACCGATTACCTGTGGGGGTCAACTTCCCTACAGCGTCATCCACCTGTACAATAAATAGCATTGTTAATCAAGTAAAACATTCTATATTACAGAGTGAAGTGCAAACCGCTACATCAGTCAAAACTTACAGTTTTACACGGCAATCCAACATCCAAACAATTTAAGTAAAAAGCGGCCAGTGAGTGCCCTCTCACCACCTAACCCTTTTCTAGCGTTAGCTGCTGTCGCCCATGCTGCACGTGCAGGGTGGCTCATCCTAGATTTGGTTCGCCAGGTCGCGCCTGCCAGGTTCTATGATAGCTGAGTTCGTGACACCAGGCTACCCGACATACACAATGCAGTCTCTCCTTCTCGGTGTGGCTTGTGTGGTAGTGATGTCTTCTCCTGGTGTACACTGTCAAGGTTGGTTGGTGTCATAATTTTTTTATTTACATAAGTAAGTAATATAATAATTATCTTATCTTAGACTATGACAACGCTCTGTTTCTTCATATCTGAACATAATCCAGTATTGCCTTCTTGGTGTGGCTAGTATGGTGGCGATATCTACTCTTTGTTAGTTGTCAGGGTTAGTTGTTTTAATGGTTGTTTTCACGAGTATTTAGACAATAATATTGTTGTGTGACTGGCAATGTTGTATCCACAATGACTTCGGTAGTTATTCAGTTATGTAAGCTATCATGGACGTTCTCCAATTGACTCATACCCTCTAAGCATAGAATTTCAACGTTTCAAATCAGTAAGATCCAAGTTTATGAACGTTTGTTTTATTGCGTTGCTTAAACTTGGGCAGTGTAGTTCATTGCTGTATGTTTGTATTTGTGGTAGCTACAAATCTGAATATAGATAGTGCAGGGAGGCTTTTACAACTTTTGTAACTTCTGAAAAACAATTTCATTTCAATCTCAATCTCAAAATAACCTATAGTTACAAAATTTGACAGGTTTTATCATCCATAATGATGGATGTGATATTCATCCAAAATGATGGATGTGCTTTTGGTTGAGAATAGGGAGTGACTTCTGACAACCAATTTCATTTCCCTGTGAACTACATTTTTCCAATGTAATCTCAAAATAACCTATAGTTACAATATAGGGCAGGTATTGTCATCCATGATGAGGAATGTGATATTCATCGATAATGATAGATGTGATATTCATCCACAATGATGGATGTGATATTAGTCCTCAAATATGAATGTGATATTAATTCACAAATGATGGATATCATATTCATCAATAATGGTGGCTGTGTTATTCATCAACAATGATTGATGTGATATTCATCCACAATGTTGGATGCCATATTCATCCACAATATCGGATGTCTTATTCAACCACAATGTTCGATGTCATGTTCATCGTTAAAAACGGATGTGATATTCATCCACAATGATGGATGATTTATTCATCCATAATGATGGATGATTTATTCATCCACAATGGTGAATGTAAAATTAATCGATAATGATTGATGTGATATTAATTGATAATGTTAGATGTGATATTCATCGATAATGATTGATGTGATATTCATTGATAATGATTGATGTGATATTCATGCATTATGACGGATGTGATATTCATCCAAAATAATGGATGTGATATTCATCCACTATGATGGATGTGATATTCATCGATAATGAAGGATGTGATATTCATCGATCATGAAGGATGTGATATTCATCGATCATGATTGAAGTTATATTCATCGATAATGATGGATGTGATAATCATCCCCAATGATGGATGTGATATTCATTCAAAATGATGGATGTGATATTTATCCAAAATGATGGATGTGATATTCATCCATAATGAGTGATGTGATATTCATCTATAATAATGGATGTGATATTCATCAATAATGATGGATGTGATATTCATCCATAATGATGGATGTGATATTAACCGATAATGATGAATGTGATATTCATCCATAATAATGAATGTGATATTCATCCATAATAATGAATGTGATATTCATCCATAATGATGAATGTAATATTCATCCATAATGATGGATGTGATATTCATCCATAATGAGGGATGTGATATTCATCCATAATGATGAATGTGATATTCATCCACAATGATGGATGTGATATTCATCCAAACTGATGGATGTGATTTTCATCCATAATGATGGATGTGATATTCATCCATAATGATGAATGTGATATTCATCATTAATTATGAATGTGATATTCATCCATAATGATGGTTGTGATATTCATCCAAACTGATGGATGTGATATTCATCCATAATGATGGATGTGATATTCATCCATAATGATGAATGTGATATTCATCCATAATGATGAATGTGATATTCATCCAAAAGGATGGATATGATATTCATCCAAAATGATGGATATGATATTCATCCCTCATGAGGGATGTGTTATTTAGCCACAATGTGTTTAGCTTTATTTACATCAATGATGAAAGGGACAGGCGATGTGCTGTGTTGTTTGAAATTATTTCTTCTTAATGCTAATATTGATGTTGTCAAATATGCATGTTGTTGTTTTTTATGGAAAGTTTTATTATTGAAATGATGCAATTGTTGACAAAGTAATTACCATTTCCCCTAGTGTACAGTTGGACAAACCAGCCTGGATACATGCATCTACAACCAACCGTGTAACTCTGACCAACTCAACTTCACCTGGACCTACAAACCAGTATCACCAGATCCACTTGCTATTGAGTGGAGCAAACAAAATGCAGGCGGAACGTTTGATGGCGTTGCAACATTTGCTGTTGGAACTTTCACACCAGATGCAGCTTATATTGGACGAGTGGTTCGAATAGGCAACACAGCTGAACTTGGACTTATAAACCCGACATCAGCTGATGATGGAACCTTCAGAGTCACTGTTACAGATGGTGGTGAACTGCAAAATCACATCAGAGAATGTTCTTGTGTCTACTGTCAGTACGTTACCTACAGAATTACTGTTACAGATGCTGATGGAAGTCCCTCACATCAGATAATGTTTTTGTATCGACTACCAGTAGTAACATGTTGGCGTCTATGTGGCTTTGGAGGCATATTCAAACGAGTCATACATAATGATGCTGGTCGAAATTTATATAGATGAGAAAATTGTAACGGGGAAACTGATATCGTGTTGTAATAAGTGATGTGTTTTAGAATATCGACATACGTGAGTGTCCATGTTTCATATTTCAGCTACTAGCACCCTGGATGTTTCTGGTATCACAGCTACGTGTGGTGCAGACAGGAAGACAGTGACTTGTGCAGGTGTTGCGTCTCTGGGAACTCCTGGAACAATTTTAACTTTGGTGAGTAGATACGTTACTAAAACACTGCTACAAAAGCGTTCTGATTTTTTTTTAAACTGTACTATTTTGCTGAGGTCAGGCCAATGAAATGAAACTTCAGGGGCTAGTATTGCTGATAACACTAACTCCTATGTCACGGTGACGTGTGCAGGTGTTGCATCTCTGGGAACTCCTGGAGCAATTTTAACTTTGGTGAGTTGGAATAGTATCTGCCCCAGTGAAGGGTCGGTCATGGTCTTGATTTATTATAGCAAGTTTGTTACAATACGTTAATATAGCAACACAACTAGTTTATCAAAGTTCATTCAAGTACATTTTCAACCAAACCATTGGATATTCTCTGAAAACAGGGCAATGTTGATCTAAAGTAGTCTATGAAACAAGATGAGATAAAAGGGACAATGTCCCAAATATAAGCATGTTGTATGTGATTTAAACAGGGTTAATCCATTTTGTTTTGTTTTGTTTGTACTTCATAAATTTTAGGTGGGTTTCTTCGTGTTGTTGCAATGCTTGGTTTTTGCTCAATAAGTATTTTCAATGCTTTAACTATTAGGTAAATATGTTCAAGGCCATTCGTGTAAATTTCAGCAGCCCCTCGTGCAAAACAATGTATTTTGTTAGCGATTTTCAGTTATTATCTTTGCATGATAGATGTGCACATGATTAATATCATCAGTTGTTGTAATGTTAATAATCCTAAATCCACAATTCATTGGTTATACTTAACTGTTAGCAATAATTTATTTAAATAACAATAGGCAATAGCAAGTATATCTACAGATTAAGTTATTAACTTGCAGTCATCCTCAGTTGTAAGAAGGTACACTGCCAGATGACAGTTATTTTAATGATATATATTCCATTTATTTGGAAGTCTTATTTATTCTTGTTTCATTTAATATAAAAACAGACATATATATTTCCCCTTGACACTATAGTTTTGCTAAATTCTAAACACTGACGTATTTACTTTTTAAATTTGTTTTATAGCAAGTGTTATGTCATATTTAGCACTGTTTAAATGTTCCATGCATTATACTACATCAATTCTGATTATGTCATTAATAACTTTCAAGAATGATTACATTCATCCAGAAAATCAAAAATGTTCTTCTCCTGTTCGCAGATGATGTAGTATTGTTCCTCCAGAATCAATTAAATGGGTTTAAACACTATTGTGATAAGTGGAAATAAACAGTAAGTAGATAAGCAATGGCCTGTAGGCTTTATTGAAGTTGTAAATAAACACACATGATGAAACGGGGGAGGCCAATTGTCTTTATTGACATTGTTAAACAAATAATAATTACAGTTGAAGTTGAAGTTGAAGTATATTGGTCAAGAGATACTACCATGTCCACCCGACTATTCTAAAATGTTTTACTCTTTTGAGCTGTAATAATCAAAATATTGATTTGTTTTTTTTAAACTTATTTCGTTTTTATTTCGTTTCTATTTTATAAGATTGAGAGTGGCCACCCTTGTTGTTATGAGCACATGAAGGCTTACAGCCACGAATCATGGAGAAAACTGTGTATATCGGTATAATACGCACACAAAGCTCACACATACACTCAGTATTTCCCGACAAAATAAACACTAAAAGCGGATACGAATTCCTCTTGTTTTTTACGAATATAAATGTTCTACTCTTTTGAGCAGTAATAATCAAAATCTTGCAATATTCATTTACTATGAAACCTTATGAAGTTGAAATTAAGGATATAATCATTTCATGTAGTTATAGTTATATCATTATAGCATGCGTACTTGAATTATTCTGTCCAACACACATTTCGCTGTGAATGGTTCAGCGCTCAAATGGTATGGATCATTAATTGTCAACCAAAAGACAAAAAATCAGTACGTCTGATAAAACAATGACCTATTACTTTTAAACATACAAGAAGATAACGAAGCTGTTACAAGTCGATTACTCTTGAGCTATAGTATCATTATCTATTTGTTCATATTTCAGAGTTACGGATCAACCAGAAAGGATAACGGAGGGACACAAACTACTGTGAATGAAGAGATGACGTCACCTGATAAGGTCACGTGCTCATTATCATTATCTCTTTGTTCATATTTCAGAGTTACGGATCAACCAGCAGGGATAACGGAGGAACACAAACTACTGTAAGTGAGGAGATGACGTCACCTGGAACTGTCACGTGTTCAATATCCGGTCCTGCTACAGAATGTCTGGGGGCGGATGTGACGAAATCAGTATCAATTGATTGTGGTGTGATA
The DNA here is from genome assembly GCA_936450465.1 of Gibbula magus. Taxonomy (NCBI): domain Eukaryota; kingdom Metazoa; phylum Mollusca; class Gastropoda; order Trochida; family Trochidae; genus Gibbula; species Gibbula magus. The sequence goes on along the minus strand of OW388298.1, from coordinate 2,914,535 downwards.
CCATTATAGGTTGAAGTCCAGGATGCTAACCTAGTGAACAATGATGTTAGAGACTGTGTTGCGGTGAATTTCTTCTACAGACATAATTTAATATAAGTCATATGTATATCACAAATTTAAATTGCAAATAAAGTATTGACAATCATGTTTAATGATCTAGTTCGAAACATCAGCAGTAAAGAAGTAGCAACAGCTCATTCGGATTCGGACTCAATAATGTCTCATGATGAATCTCGTAGTAAAGAAATTTGCTGATTCGGTTAAAGCATAAATTCGAGGTAGTCACACTCAACGACTCAATCCTAGACTCAACAGAGTTCAAGGCTGTTGTAAAACCTCTAATTAAAGAACAATCATCTCTCAATTTGGCATTCAGTGAACTATTATATTAATATGATATTGATAACTGATTTCATTATTGTATCATCGTACATAATAATAGACTCTGTGTGTCCTTACTATGGATTTTCAATGTTATTGTTAGTAAGCTGTGAAAATAACTTTACCAGATTGAGTACTAAGAGATAGGAGTTTTTTTTTATTTTTTAATCAAAGGTCTATAAAAAGGCAACCTTTTCGAATTCAAACTCTCAATATGTATTCCAAGTGTTCTATTTCTGCCGTGTAATTTAGCTTTAGTAGTTTGTCGTTTGCGAATTCCAAAGTTAGATCTCTGATTGTTTTATTACTTAGAATCATCGTAATAATGGTTCAGTAAAATTATGCATATACATGTATTTAGTTGTAATTAATTCACCACAATGATGATTTTAACTATCTAGGTAGTGATTTCATCTGTCGGGTCATTTAGCTTCAGTAGATTATCTCTTAAGCATTTTAAAAAAATATAGATCCCCACTGTTTTATTTTTAAAATCTTCATAATTATGGCTCAGTAAAATAATTAGATGAAAACGTGACCAAGGCAATAAATACAAGCTCTGGTAATTGCTATGCTACTGCTGTACTGTACTGGAATACTTAATACTATAAGTCCTAAAAAAGTCATGTTTGATGTTGTTGTGGAAGGTTAAGCATAATCATGTATATCTGAATTGAATCGAATACATTTATGACAATGCCAACTATATTCCATTTGAACTGGCACCATAGATTTGTTATTGTGAGACCTAACCTCCGGGGAAAAGATTTCATATCCCATAGATGATCTGTTATGCCGTTGATTTTAATCAGACTAGGTAATGCTGAAAAAGCATAAATCGATGCCGTCGTTTCTGAAATATGCTTTAAAGGTTACATGTCGTACCCATGGTCACTTTAAATGGAAAGGAAAATACAAATCCTGTTTTCAACAAAGGATGGTACAGCATGGGGCACGGGTATAACATGAGGATAGTGCTAAAACATGTCAAAAGGAGGGGTTTGGCTGCCACTCACATCGCTTTAATGACTGTTTTGTGCTGGACAGCTGCTGGACAGGCGAGGAAAATGTATTTCAAAAGGGTCACAGCTAAGTGTCCCACATCCGATAAATGATCAAAACAATTTGTATCACACTATTGAAATATAATTACATATGCATGGTTCGTGGCGTCATAGATGGATTTAAACGGAGAATACAATCGGAGTAAAAAACGAGTGTTATCAACTTACCCCATCATGCCAAACATAAATGACTCGTGATGATTACACGATTAGAGACGCAAAACAAAGTGAGATCATACCTTAATGAATAAATATATATATGGTTTTAGTTAACATACATCGTATAATTTGAAGGCAGTTAGAGACAAATGTCTTTGGTCTTATTACAGGTCAAAATGAGGTTATTAATGTGAAACTATCTCTAGAAACTCACCAACGCCACATTATTATATGGAACCCTGTTTCTAACGTGGCCTTATAGACAACGATATAAAACTCTTAAACAATTACCCCTCAGAGTATTTCATATTACAAATTTATCATACACTCATACAATGATTTTTAGAAGTAAAATGTCTATCTATTGTGTAGTTATCCTAAAATTGTATAGTTACAAGCTAACAAGTTCAGTGATAGAGTAACTGAGTTTTTGAAGGGCATTTAGAAGTGGAATACATTGTGGATACAAACGAAAACAGGTTCTTCTTGTTAAAATGTACCTATTATGTGGATTCACGGGTTTGACTGTACATGCTCACTCCTTCTTATAAAATTTGCATTTCTGTGCAATCAAAGCAATGAATGACATCTTAAAACAGTAACGTTACAACACAATTATAGATGTTTAATGGGAAAGGTCATACAACAATTGTTTAACATATCAAATAGGATGTAAGCAATGCATGGCATTTGATGTAGAGAACCTACAACGGCTCCCTTTGATCGGTCAAAAGCTAATAGCTTGAAACTGACTTAAGGAGAGGTGGGACGATGAAATAAAATATTTTGGAATTCGTTTAATTTTTTTCAAAATAGCAAGTTTATTATGTCTTTTATTCAAAAATGTAAGAACATTTGGGGGTCACCGAACGATTTAAAGAGTTATGGGCATTAATATTAATACACCCGTCGGCAAATTACGTCATTTTTTAATGATTTGGTGATTTAAATAAAGCGCCGGCTTTCAACGACTACACTCCGAATCCTTTCAGATACGTTTCAACCACATATTGGGATGCATAGCAAATCTATATTTTGAAAACTAATGACGCTAGAAATAGAAATGAAATGAAATTTAGCACTTTTTAATTAAAAACAGCATTTTTATGATCGTGTTTCGCATGTTCAACAGGATTTGTCACTAACACACATATTTTAGATATTGCTATAACTTAAATATGATGTTCGCAGTTTAGTGAACAAACGAATTCAGAAATAATAATAGGGGGTCACCGAACGTTTTTCATCACTAAAACGTCATTTTTTAAATTTCCTACATAAACGTAAAAACCTGACGTCACGACAGTTTTAATGATTTCAAGTGTCACTTTGACAGCCTACTGTGTAATCATTATTGAACATATTATCAATCTAAGAGTGCACGGTGAAAGAATAACTATCAGTTGGTCATACCAGGCTATTTAAATTCGTCACCCATGATACCCATGTAATTCGAATACGCACGTAGTAACATATTAACCGCGAATAGAGGTGACAGTAACATTATGCGGCATGTCGTAAAATGACCGTTATAAAAGCGTTATGGTAAATTTAACCACTCCCCGTTAGTGTACAGATAAGCCTTTGCCCAAATAACGTAATCCATATATTTTGATACTTATTGACAACAATGAACTGTTGTCGCAAAATGTTGCCGTAAGCGAGTTCGATTTCTGGGTCCAATCTGTCCTTAAGAGAATCTCAAGACGGATACATATAAAAAATTCATGAAATGAAGATGACTGAGATGTTGGCAAGAACAGTTTGAAAAACTACATTTAGTGAATAGATAATCAGCTAATCAATATGAATCCATCAGACCGTTTCAGAGTCGTGTAGACATTTCATCAAGGGGTTCTACTGATTGATACACTTCTTTCAAAAGATTTTATCATTTCAGAATCAAAAAGAATATAATTTTCCAGATTATATTATACATCAGACGCCATGTTGTTTGGTCCCCACCTCGACGAGGCAGTCTGCCATTCTGTAGCATGTGGGGATGGCAAGAGGCAACCTAAAGAAGACGTGCTTTCTGTCATGCTGTCCCTACTTTTCTTTCTTCTTTTGTTGACATGTACTTGCATAATAGTTATTGATGGAACAATTTAAACATTTTAGAAATGGGGATATAGCTTTTCATTGCATGGATTCATGATCGAAGTAAACAATCGTATGTGATATTATTATTGTCCATTGTTATCCTATTGTGTCCTGTTACCTATGAGCTTATTTCTCCTTTGAATGTTATAGTTGGAATCTTGAAACTCTTGGTGATTAATATCAATACTTAAACATATCACTATACGTTGACTGCTAAATCATACTGATTGTTTCACAACAAAAAAGTTGACAACAAACGACAGGAACACAATTCAAGAACAACAGTTAATAAATCAAAATTAATTGTCTAACAGAGCATCACTAAAACTGCTACGAGTTTTATAAAAATGAAACTTAAAGCCTGAAATTAGATCATTATTCTGAAAGTGTCACATCTGGCTTAACTGGAGATTTTACAAGCGCTTACAGCAGATATACGACACGTCTTTCTCTACTACTCCTACCCAGCAGGGACACGACGTCGCAGCCACGGTGTATGAAGGTCGCATCGCATTTAGGTCGTATTTGCACCATTTCAGTGTCTGTCGGCGACGTGGCAAGACGTGTTGTTTTAATGTGACTCCACAACGCTGCAATAACTTCCCTGTTTGTGATCTATCTATGAATCAAATCTGTATCGACTAGAAAATAATATCTAGGCATAATTGCACACTTTTAAATTGAAATTGGATATAGCATTTGTCGTTCAGAGTTGCAAAAAAACATTTTCTCTTTTCCATTATTGCAATATTTTTAGAAACAACTGATATGGTAGGCTGCTGATAATCATTTTTGACTGCATTAATGTAACAAGGATGTGCATTTGTGCCTCAAAAAGAGGATAATTAAGTATAAATGACCAATAAAACACGTTTTAGAATATACTAATTTATTCAGTATACATATGAATACCAATGTTACAGTTTACTAGCAAAACCAATTAACATATGTTTTCAATGTCAAACTTAAATTTAATGTTGTTTTTCAAAGATACTTAAAATACACATTTACAACACATTTTAAGTATAGTATAGTCTTATTTTAGCCATGTCCACACTTCCGATCCAAGGAACATTTTTGAAGAGTTTGGTCATTTCACAGAACACCATATCCTCTGTGACCTCCTTGTTAGCCTTGATAGTGTCTGAAAAAAATAAATGAAGCGTGCCTAATCTTTAATGATAAAGTTTAACCTTCCTCGCATTATCTTTAGGAGAGGGTGTTGTAAATGCAAGATTGCATAATGTTCATTTTAGTTATCTGCAATAACAATGTTAAAAAATAAGTTAGTGTAAATGTAACCATAACTAAAATTACCACATCATGTCAGCTAACTAAATGGTCCACTGGTTAAGTCTGTGGACTTCTAATCCATTCTATCCTAACAATCCAGGTTTAAATCCCTCTTAATCCTAACACAATTTGTGTAACTCAATAACTAACTAATAACTAAATATGTAAATCAGCCTCATTCTCACTTGATTGTATATTTCATGACATCTCAAAAAGCACATGGTATGAAAAGCATGCTCACCACACCAAACCACACTGTCATGCAGTCAACACCTCACTGTCTTCTAATTACGACATCAAGGAACAAATGTAAGTTGAACTTTTCTACTTCAAACCTCGTATAGCCTTTATTGTAACTAGATCGTTTGCATTGTATCTGCAAGTGTAGTTTGTACTGCTATAATGTAATACAATAACATAATTTTATTAGCTAATGTTGCTTGCTAATTCTTAGTATAGCCTTCACATAAAGGTAATGTTTATGCTTCAAATATATATATATTAACGCTGATGAATATCTGTTTTATGTGCATAAACATGCAACATATTATACAATGTTTCATTTTCATTGGTTTGTTTAACCCAATCACAACCGCATCATAATCCTATTGAATTCATCTGAACGCATCTAATCTCAACGCATCTTACAGAAGTATTTCACATCAAATTGTCTACCAGATGTTCCACTTTTGTCAACTTGTAAAACGTGTAATAAAACCCTGATGCGAGTATCGCAGTGTTTGTCCTTGCATCTACAGGTGTTCTAAGTTGTATAACGTGTACCCAATCCATTTCTTATGAATAAAATATGTTTGAAACCAAAACATTATCTTTTTAGAGCTTTTGTTTTATTTTGCGACAATTTCTTCTAACAAATACATAAAGACGGTGAATGTATCCTTCTGTAATTAAAATAATAAGATTGAAAAACATATGAGATAACTTTAGTATGCATACTGTAGCCTAGTCAGTTACTAAAAATTAAATATGATAGGTTTGCTTAAAAGTTAAAAACGCGAATGACATGTACAAATGTATCTACAAGAACAGGACATCTTACTATCTTCATAGTGAACTAGGCTATTTTACAAAGACAATGGTTTATGCGGTTACTTTAATACAAATGAGGGGGCTGGATAGCGCAGTGGTTAGCGCGTTCGGCTTCGGATCAAGAGGTCCGGGGTTCGAATCCCGCCAGGGGCACGGCAACTTTGTCTGCAGTAGAGAACTGTTCTACACGCAGTAAGGTTTGGGTGCAATGCTACACTGAATTTCAGAGTAGTACCACCCATGGTTCGCTAATTCCAGCCGTTGCTCGCAGGTTTCACCGCAATGCTTAGGCCACATGGCGTTGCGGGCTTTCTCCCTGCCGTAATACTAGCAGCCGCGATAAAAGTGAAATACTCTTGAAAGCGGCGTTAAACCCCAACTCACCTCACCTCACCTCACTTAATACAAATGAGGAGAGTGACCTAGATCTGACCTACTTCAATTTGAACGATGGGCTACACACACATGCGAAAGCACTAAGACAGCTTGCAAGCATGGTTGTCTACTGCAGTAGAGTTACCAACGGTTTAAAACTAATGACATTAATAACTTGTCTTCTCTAACAAATACAACTAAAGTCTTCCTGTGAACTGTTAATTGAAGAAGCCTAAATAAATGCATCAATGACTGCGATGATTTCCAGAAACGGACCAATCAGTCCTTTGAACGTTGAGAGAATGTAAACAAAACTGGCGCGCGATAAACAGCGCATGCTTGACATACCCCAGCGACATCTGGAGGTGTAGGAGCAGCCATTCTGTACAGCACTGACTACAAATTCAATCTGGATTGAGGTCGAACTAGGGAATATATTAAAAGTGTTTTAAAATGAATTTATACTTTTTACAGGATGTTTACAAATTACTAAATATGATATGATAGCTATTCCTAAACTAATTTCCTATCTACAAAATATAATGTAAAAACATATTTAAAGTAACAAAAATATTTAAATTTTGCACACCTAATAATATTAAAGTCCACCTCTGAACATAATGTGACGGGAAAATACTTCAAAGTGATATAAACACAAATACATCACAATAAATGTACAAAGTGCTGGTCGAACATTACACGTCTATTAAACGTTGAATCAACCTCTAGTTTAGACGTCGAAATGGTTGCGTTGAATCAACGTCTAAATGACCTTGTTATACGTCTAAACCTGGGAGGTGGTGATATCACAGCGCTGGTACACTTGTAGGAATAGACGGATGGACGGACTGCGCCATGCCCGGGAGTTAACAATTCAAGATGGATATAATTTGCTTGTGGAAAGATTTTCTGTAGTGCACGATTGCGTGGGGTTACGGTGTCCTGTAATAGAACACGGAAATGTGATTCAGGGTGTGGCATAATAGAGTTCATAGGGTCACAAATAGTTAACCAGAGACCTCCAGGTGACAGGTGACACTCTGCAAAATCAAGTAATGCGACAAGAATCGGAAAAAACATAATGTGGCAAGGTTGTCAAGTCCATAGATACAGTTCTAAACCGAACTGTTCATTGATGTATTTCGATATTTGATTTCGAAGCTGACCGAGACTTTTTCCAAATTTCGAGGAAATGTATACCAGTTGTTATCAAAAATGAATGTGTAACATTATGTAATTAACTGGTACAAAGACGTTGTGCTAGTGTGATATTGTTTTCATTAAATTGAAGAATACGGGTTTACTTATGTTTCTTATGAGAAAATATATAACTTTTCTGTCAATATGAAAAATATAAAAAATATTTCCACATATGTTTGTGTCAACTATTTCGGATTACTCACAGTGGTTCATAATTTACTACAGCTCCTGTCATCTCCAATAAATATTTCAAGGATCCCCTCATTGTTGATCTCACCTTAGAATATAATATTTAGAAAGCACCTACCCATTAAATATAAACATAAATCTCCGATTCCTGGAAGGGTTGTTGACACGTCGCATATCAATTTATATATATATCCATCCCAGTATATTTATGATTTCCGTGACAGTTGTGAACATTCAATAGAACAGATATACTTATACAATACAGATATTAACAGGCGAGTCTGTTTGAAGTTACTCAATCAACAAGAGCAGTACATCTGTAAACAGACTGAATCATATAAGGCTGTTGCATCGTGTACAACCTCAAAGGTTATTGCAGATCTCACCACATAAAGAAATGCTGAAGTCATTACACAAGTTCATTTCCAGAAGTGACCGTTTACTGTGACTGTTACTAAACGAATAAATCATATATTTTACCTTCAGCCCGCTTCATTATTCTGCATTTACAACAAAACAATATCCATTATATATCCATTGATATGAAAACGTCATATTTTATATCATTGATGATTTTTTTTGCATCCAGTTTAATCATTCAGTGTACTGGAAAGGCGTTTAAAACCATTATAATTTGTTCAGATTCAGATTTCATTTTGTGAAGTTAACATACGTTAGGATCTACACAGAAACGTAACGGTAATTGTAATAAAGCAGTATAATATCAATAGTTATTCGGTTTCATTGGTCTACGCCATCGATAAATCCGTGGTCACAGGTTTTCCTGGAAATAAAAGTATTCCAATAAATTAACGATTTTATTTGAAGACAATATATACACAGCATATATAATCAAGTACATGTCACAACACTCCTGCACAGTGCCCTGTTGGTGGAAAGTCCCGTTGTCCAGACACTCAGCTTTGTTTATGGTCAGATGTGGGTCATCTCACCGTCAACTAAGTCACTGCTGTTGTCAAGGTTACTGATGGTCATCTCTACAGCAGGTTGCTGGACAATAATATCACTTTGAAGAATATTAAATCATACATGAATGATTATGTTCAAGCTATTATTCATCAATTAAGTTACACATTCACGTATTCTATAGTAAGTAAGTAGCTATCCTTCTTTCATACCTGTATTCAGCTAGTCATTTTGATATATTGATTCAATCAAACCTGTAACAAAATTTCACAATTTTAAGAAATACTATGCATCCTAGGAGTCTCGTTTAGATGAGACTTCAAATAAAACTGTGAAACAAATACAAATACAAATTGATAACAGATACGATGAAGAAGCGATGGTGATGAATATGTCGATGAAGTAAAACAAAGAGCAATAACATCAAGAATGGAATAATACTTCCAAATTCAAAATTTAATCACAAATGAAACAACATCAGTTCTTAATTAATCATTAACTTGTTAAATCTAGAGATTAAAGTGAAATAACTGATATACATGTTACAATAATGTCCAACTGAAATTAGAAGTTATCAACACAATGTCAAATTCAAATTCATTTGAATTAGATTGCACATTTTCATGTGACATGATTAAACATAAATGATGGTCAACAATTTCGGTGTGGTGTAGGAAGTGCCAGTCTTTCAATTGTACAATGCAGTGTTCAGATTCTTTACACAAAACTACTGCGTAATATATGAGTCTAATGATTCACAATTTGATTAGATAACTAGAAATTCTTAAAAGAGATTATAATATGTATGGCATATCTTATCTATGTACTTTCTCAAACGATACACGAATGTGTTGCAGCCCTTTATGTTATCCGAGATAACAATCCTTTCATTGATTTATAGCACAGCAAATAATAATAAACATACCATTGGTGTCATTGTGAGGTAAGCCTTGGTGACAGAGTTGCAGTAACTGGGAAACAGATTGCAGAGTACATAACTGGGATAAGGGTTTATTTGTTGTATGATATGATGTATCACTACTCTTTGGAAAAAAGTAACGTCTCTGTTTGACCTTGCCAACATAAATAAACTTACTTGTGTAAACTTATATGTTTTTGTTCTGTAATGTTGGAATCTAGTAATACATTGACAATTAAAATGAAAAATAATTGTTCTGTATTTTTTAACATAACGTTCATTTTACAACAATGTTATTTCATGCACAAGAGTAACTGGTTTTTTTAATTTTAAAGTAAAGTAAAGTAAAGAAGTGGTGTATTGATGTATTTATTTGACAAGTATAATCTGTACCTAAAGCCTGTAAAGTAAAGAGGTTGTCAGTGCAGTTGTTTTCACACAACAATTTATGGTTTAAAGTAGTTACCGCCACATTCAACTCGTTGAGATTTCGTCACCCCTGCCCCCAGACATTCAGTGGCAGGTCCGAATATGGAACACGTGACAGTTTCTCGTGACGTCATCTCCTCACTCACGGTGGTCTGTGTCGCTCCATTATCTTTGCTGGTTGATCCGTAACTCTGAAATGTTTGTCCATTAAGTAAACGCATTGATTTTTCAACTTATTTAAGGTAAAATATATACATAAACTTGAACAAGGTCATCCCATAGCATCCCAACAAGCATGGCTTAAATTGGCATTGTTCGCTCAGAACTGGCTAAGAGGACATACTTGCCCAATTCAGGTATCACAATTAATATTTGCTTGCCGTTGTTGGAGTCAACTTTACAAGCCAATACTCTACAAAGGATACTGTACAAATAACGTGGAGATAATGCTTTGGTTGCATGTAAAGTTACATTATATATACAGTATGTTCAATTGTCTAATTATGAATCATGGAGCTGATCCATCTACACGCTTCAGTCTAGACGCATCACTAGTATTACATCATGTCATCTGTCAAATCGACTTAGAGAATTACACTTTGCTCGTTTTCATGTATTTTAGCACAATGTCTACGCACCAGTGTTAGGTTTGCTGGTGGTGTTCCCAAAGACGCAATACCTTCACAGGTTACAATCTTGCCATTAACTCCACACGTAGCTGTGATTCCAGAAGCATCCAGGGTGCAAGGGACTGGAGGATAATTAAAATAATTATACAAACACGATGAGACAAATGAGTCAGGAAAGATAAGAGCCGATGAGAGAATAGAAAAGGCACACAAAGGTAGTTGGTAAATTGAACAAGAATGTTTGGTCAGATGAGGACACGGACACAGTGAGATAATTGAAGAAATGAGGAGTAACAGTACAGTCAAACAGATAGACAATGACAAAAACAGACATGGAGATACAGACAAAGACAAACGTATAGACAAGGGCAGACATACAGACAGCCGATGATAGACAGTCAGGGACAGACAGATAATATACATAGAAGCTTAAGGTTAAATGGAGATGGTGGGTGCGACAAACAGCGACAAACAGGGACAGACAGAGAATAGACATAGAAGATAAGGATAAATGGAGATGGTGGGTGCGACAAACAGCGACAGACAGGGACAGACAGAGATTAGACATATAAGCTTAAGGATAAATGGAAATGGTGGGTGCGACAAACATGGAATGACAGAGAATAGCCATATAAGCTTAAGGATAAATGGAGATGATGGGTGCGACAGACAGGGACAGACAGGGACAGAAAGAGAATAGACATAGAAGCTTAAGGGTAAATGGAGATGATGGGTGCGACAGACAGGGACACACAGAGGAAGGCATAGAAGCTTAAGGATAAATGGAGATGGTGTGTGCGACAAACAGGGAGAGACAGGGACGGACAGAGAATAGGCATAGAATCATAATGATAAATGGAGATGGTGGGTGCGACAAACAGGGACAGACAGGGACAGACAGAGAATAGGCATAGAAGCTTAAGTATAAATGGAGATGATGGATGAGACAAACAGGGACAAACAGGGACAGACAGAGAATAGGCATAGAAGCTGAAGGATAAATGGAGATGATGGGTGCGACAAACAGGGACAGACAGGGACAGACAGAGAATAGGCATAGAAGCTTAAAGATAAATGGAGATGGTGTGTACGACAAACAGGGACAGACAGGGACAGACAGGGACAGACAGAGAATAGGCATAGAAGCTTAAGTATAAATGGAGATGATGGATGCGACAAACAGGGACAAACAGGGACAGACAGAGAATAGGCATAGAAGCTGAAGGATAAATGGAGATGATGGGTGCGACAAACAGGGACAGACATGGACAGACAGAGAATAGGCATAGAAGCTTAAGGAAAAATGGAGATGATGGATGCGACAAACAGGGACAGACAGAGAATAGGCATAGAAACTTAAAGATAAATGGAGATGGTGTGTACGACAAACAGGGACAGACAGAGAATAGACATATAAGCTTAAGGATAAATGGAGATGGTTGGTGTGACAAACAGGGACAGACAGAGAATAGGCATAGAAGATAAGGATAAATGGAGATGGTGGGTGCGACAAACAGCGCCAGACAGGGACAGACAAAGAATAGACATAGAAGCTTTAGGATAAATGGAGATGGTGGGTGGACAAACAGCGACAAACAGGGACAGACGGAGAATAGACATAGAATATAAGGATAAATGGAGATGGTGGGTGCGACAAAGAGCGACAGACAGGGACAGACAGGGACAGACAGAGAATAGACATAGAAGCTAAAGGATAAATGGAGATGGTGGGTGCGACAAACAGCGACAGACAGGGACAGACAGAGAACAGACATAGAAGAAAAGGATAAATGGAGATGGTGGGTGCGACAAAGAGCGACAGACAGGGACAGACAGAGAATAGACATAGAAGCTTAAGGATAAATGGAGATGGTGTATGCGACAAACAGGGAGAGACAGGGACGGACAGAGAATAGGCATAGAAGCATAATGATAAATGGAGATGGTGGGTGCGAGCAACAGGGACAAACAGGGACAGACAGAGAATAGGCATAGAAGCTGAAGGATAAATGGAGATGATGGGTGCGACAAACAGGGACAGACAGGGACAGACAGAGAATAGGCATAGAAGCTTAAAGATAAATGGAGATGGTGTGTACGACAAACAGGGACAGACAGGGACAGACAGGGACAGACAGAGAATAGGCATAGAAGCTTAAGTATAAATGGAGATGATGGATGCGACAAACAGGGACAAACAGGGACAGACAGAGAATAGGCATAGAAGCTGAAGGATAAATGGAGATGATGGGTGCGACAAACAGGGACAGACATGGACAGACAGAGAATAGGCATAGAAGCTTAAGGAAAAATGGAGATGATGGATGCGACAAACAGGGACAGACAGAGAATAGGCATAGAAGCTTAAAGATAAATGGAGATGGTGTGTACGACAAACAGGGACAGACAGAGAATAGACATATAAGCTTAAGGATAAATGGAGATGGTTGGTGTGACAAACAGGGACAGACAGAGAATAGGCATAGAAGATAAGGATAAATGGAGATGGTGGGTGCGACAAACAGCGCCAGACAGGGACAGACAAAGAATAGACATAGAAGCTTTAGGATAAATGGAGATGGTGGGTGGACAAACAGCGACAAACAGGGACAGACAGAGAATAGACATATAATATAAGGATAAATGGAGATGGTGGGTGCGACAAAGAGCGACAGACAGGGACAGACAGAGAATAGACATAGAAGCTAAAGGATAAATGGAGATGGTGGGTGCGACAAACAGTGACAGACAGGGACAGACAGAGAACAGACATAGAAGATAAGGATAAATGGAGATGGTGGGTGCGACAAAGAGCGACAGACAGGGACAGACAGAGAATAGACATAGAAGATAAGGATAAATGGAGACGGTGGGTGTGATAAACAGCGACAGACAGGGACAGACAGAGAATAGACATAGAAGCTTAAGGATAAATGGAGATGGTGGGTGCGACACACAGGGACAGACAGGGACAGACAGAGAATAGACATAGAAGATAAGGATAAATGGAGATGGTGGGTGCGACAAACAGCGATAAACAGGGACAGACAGAGAATAGACATAGAAGATAAGGATAATTGGAGACGGTGGGTGTGATAAACAGCGACAGACAGGGACAGACAGAGAATAGACATAGAAGCTTAAGGGTAAATGGAGATAATGGATGCGACAAAAAGGGACAAACAAGGTCAGACAGAGAATAGGCATAGAAGCTTAAGGATAAATGGAGATGATGTGTGTGACAAACAGGGACAGACAGGGAAAGACAGATAATAGGAAAAGGAGTTAAAGGATAAATTGAGATGGTGGGTGCGACAAAAAGCGACAGACAGGGACAGACAGAGAATAGGCATATAAGCTTAAGGATAAATGGAGATTGTGGGTGAGGCAAACAGGAACAGACAGCTACAGACAGAGAATAGTTATAGAAGCTTAAGGATAAATGGAGATGATGGGTGCGACAAACAGGGACAGAGAGGGAAAGACAGACAATAGGCATATAAGCTTAAGGATAAATGGAGATGATGGTTGCGACAAACAGGGACAGACAGGGTCAGACAGAGAATAGGCAGAGAAGCTTACGGATAAATGGAGATGGTGAATGCGACAAACAGGGACAGACAGGGACAGACATAAAATAGGCATAGAAGCTTAAGGATAAATGGAGATGGTGGGTTTGACAAACAGCTACAGACAGGGACAGAGAGAGAAGAGGTATAGAAGCTTAAGGATAAATGGAGATGGCGAATGCGACAAACAGGGACTGGCAGGGACAATCAGAGAATAGGCATAGAAGCTTAAGGATAAATGGAGATGGTGTGTACGACAAACAGGGACAGACAGGGACAGACAGAGAATAGACATAGAAGCTTAAGGATAAATGGAGATGGTTGGTGCGACAAACAGGGACAGACACGGACAGACAGAGAATAGACATAGAAGATAAGGATAAATGGAGAGGGTGGGTGCGACAAACAGCGACAGACAGGGACAGACAAAGAATAGACATAGAAGCTTAAGGATAAATTGAGATGGTGGGTGCGACAAACAGCGACAAACAGGGACAGACAGAGAATAGACATAGAAGATAAGGATAAATGGAGATGGTGGGAGCGACAAACAGCGACAGACAGGGACAGACAGATAATAGACATAGAAGCTTAAGGATAAATGGAGATAGTGGGTGCGACAAACAGGGACAGACAGGGACAGACAGAGAATAGACATAGAAGATTAAGGATAAATGGAGATGGTGGGTGCGACAAACATGGAAAGACAGAGAATAGACATATAATCTTAAGGGTAAATTGAGATTATGGGTGCGACAGACAGGGACAGACAGAGAATAGACATAGAAGCTTAAGGGTAAATGGAGATGATGCGTGCGACAGACAGGGACACACAGAGAAAGGCATAGAAGCTTAAGGATAAATGGAGATGGTGTGTGCGACAAACAGGGAGAGACAGGGACGGACAGAGAATAGGCATAGAAGCATAATGATAAATGGAAATGGTGGGTGCGACAAACAGGGACAGACAGGGACAGACAGAGAATATGCAAAGAAGCTTAAGTATAAATGGAGATAATAGATGCGACAAACAGGGACAAACAAGGTCATACAGAGAATAGGCATTGAAGCTTAAGGAAAAATGGAGATGATGTGTGCGACAAACAGCGACAGACAGGGACATACAGAGAATAGGCAGAGAAGCTTAAGGACAAATGGAGATTGTGGGTGAGACAAACAGCGAAAGACAGGGACAGACAGAGAATAGGAATAGGAGTTAAAGGATAAATGGAGATGGTGGATGCGACAGACAGGGACAGACAGGGACATACAGATAATAGACATAGAAGCTTAAGGATAAATTGAGACGGTGGGTGCGACAAACAGCGACAGACAGGGACAGACAGAGAAACGGCAGAGAAGCGTAAGGATAAATTGAGATGGTGGGTGCGACAAACAGCGACAGACAGGGACAGACAGAGAATAGTCATATAAGCTTAAGGATAAATGGAGATTGTGGGTGAGGCAAACAGGGACAGACAGCTACAGACAGAGAATAGTTATAGAAGCTTAAGGATAAATGGAGATGATGGGTGCGACAAACAGGGACAGAGAGGGAAAGACAGACAATAGGCATATAAGCTTAAGGATAAATGGAGATGATGGTTGCGACAAACAGGGACAGACAGGGTCAGACAGAGAATAGGCAGAGAAGCTTACGGATAAATGGAGATGGTGAATGCGACAAACAGGGACAGACAGGGACAGACATAAAATAGGCATAGAAGCTTAAGGATAAATGGAGATGGTGGGTTTGACAAACAGCTACAGACAGGGACAGAGAGAGAAGAGGTATAGAAGCTTAAGGATAAATGGAGATGGTGTGTACGACAAACAGGGACAGACAGGGACAGACAGAGAATAGACATAGAAGCTTAAGGATAAATGGAGATGGTTGGTGCGACAAACAGGGACAGACAGGGACAGACAGAGAATAGACATAGAAGATAAGGATAAATGGAGAGGGTGGGTGCGACAAACAGCGACAGACAGGGACAGACAAAGAATAGACATAGAAGCTTAAGGATAAATGGAGATGGTGGGTGCGACAAACAGCGACAAACAGGGACAGACAGAGAATAGACATAGAAGATAAGGATAAATGGAGATGGTGGGAGCGACAAACAGCGACAGACAGGGACAGACAGATAATAGACATAGAAGCTTAAGGATAAATGGAGATAGTGGGTGCGACAAACAGGGACAGACAGGGACAGACAGAGAATAGACATAGAAGATTAAGGATAAATGGAGATGGTGGGTGCGCCAAACATGGAAAACAGAGAATAGACATAGAATCTTAAGGGTAAATTGAGATTATGGGTGCGACAGACAGGGACAGACAGAGAATAGACATAGAAGCTTAAGGGTAAATGGAGATGATGCGTGCGACAGACAGGGACACACAGAGAAAGGCATAGAAGCTTAAGGATAAATGGAGATGGTGTGTGCGACAAACAGGGAGAGACAGGGACGGACAGAGAATAGGCATAGAAGCATAATGATAAATGGAGATGGTGGGTGCGACAAACAGGGACAGACAGGGACAGACAGAGACTATGCAAAGAAGCTTAAGTAGAAATGGAGATAATGGATGCGACAAACAGGGACAAACAAGGTCAGACAGAGAATAGGCATAGAAGCTTAAGGATAAATGGAGATGATGTGTGCGACAAACAGGGACAGACAGGGAAAGACAGATAATAGGAAAAGGAGTTAAAGGATAAATGGAGATGGTGGATGCGACAGACAGGGACAGACAGGGACAGTCAGAGAATAGGCATAGAAGCTTAAGGATAAATGTAGATGGTGTGTACGACAAACAGGGACAGACAGAGAATAGACATAGAAGCTTAAGGATAAATTGAGATGGTGGGTGCGACAAACAGCGATAAACAGGGACAGACAGAGAATAGACATAGAAGATAAGGATACATGGAGATGGTGGGTGTGACAAACAGCGACAGACAGGGACAGAAAGAGAATAGACATAGAAGCTTAAGGATAAATGGAGATGGTGGGTGCGACAAACAGGGACAGACAGGGACAGACAGAGAATAGACATAGAAGATAAGGATAAATGGAGATGGTGGGTGCGACAAACAGCGACAGACAGTTACAGACAGATAATATACATAGAAGCTTAAGGATAAATGGAGATGGTGGGTGCAACAAACATGGAGAGACAGAGAATAGACATAGAAGCTTAAGGGTAAATGGAGATGATGGGTGCGAAAGACAGGGACAGACAGAGAAATGCATTGAAGCTTAAGGATAAATGGAGATGGTGTGTGCGACAAACAGGGACAGACAGGGACAGACAGAGAATAGGCATAGGAGCTTAAGGATATATGGAGATGGTGGATGCGACAAACAACGACAGACAGGGACAGACAGAGAATAGGCATAGAAGCATAATGATTAATGGAGATGGTGGGTGCGACAAGCAGGGACAGACAGAACATAGGCATAGAAGCTTAAGGATAAATGGAGGTGGTGGGTGCGACAAACAGCGACAGACAGGGACAGACAGAGAATAGACGTAGAAGCTTAAGGATAAATGGAGATAGTGGGTGCGACAAACAGGGACAGACAGAGAATAGACATAGAAGATTAAGGATAAATGGAGATGGTGGGTGCGACAAACATGGAGAGACAGAGAATAGACATATATTATTAAGGGTAAATGGAGATTATGGGTGCGACAGACAGGGACAGACAGGGAGAGACAGAGAATAGACATAGAAGCTTAAGGGTAAATGGAGATGATGGGTGCGACAGAAAGGGACACACAGAGAAAGGCATAGAAGCTTAAGGATAAATGGAGATGGTGTGTGCGACAAACAGGGAGAGACAGGGACGGACAGAGAATAGGCATAGAAGAATAATGACAAATGGAGAAGGTGGGTGCGACAAACAGGGACAGACAGGGACAGACAGAGAATAGGCATAGAAGCTTAAGTATTAATGGAGATAATGGATGCGACAAACAGGGACAAACAAGGTCAGACAGAGAATAGGCATAGAAGCTTAAGGATAAATGGAGATGATGTGTGCGACAAACAGGGACAGACAGGGACAGACAGAGAATAGGCATAGAAGCTTAATGATAAATGGAGATGGTGCGTGAGACAAACAGGGACAGACAGGGAAAGACAGATAATAGGAATAGGAGTTAAAAGATAAATGGAGATGGTGGATGCGACAGACAGGGACAGACAGGGACAGTCAGAGAATAGGCATAGAAGCTTAAGGATAAATGGAGATGGTGTGTACGACAAACAGGGACAGACAGAGAATAGACATATAAGCTTAAGGTAAATAGAGATGGTGGGTGCGACAAACAGCGACAAACAGGGACAGACAGAGAATAGACTAAGATAAGGATAAATGGAGATGGTGGGTGTGACAAACAGCGACAGACAGGGACAGACAGAGAATAGACATAGAAGTTTAAGGATAAATAGAGATGGTGGGTGCGACAAACAGGAACAGACAGGGACAGACAGAGAATAGACATAGAAGATAAGGATAAATGGAGATGGTGGGTGCGACAAACAGCGACAGACAGTTACAGACAGATAATAGACATACAAGCTTAATTGTAAATGGAGATGGTGGGTGCGACAAACATGGAGAGACAGAGAATAGACATAGAAGCTTAAGGGTAAATGGGGATTATGGGTGCGACAGACAGGGACAGACGGAGAAATGCATTGAAGCTTAAGGATAAATGGAGATGGTGTTTGCGAGAAACAGGGAGAGACAGGGACGGACACAGAATAGGCATAGAAGCATAATGATAAATGGAGATGGTGGGTGCGACAAACAGCGACAGACAGGGACAGACAGAGAATAGGCATAGGAGCTTAAGGATACATGGAGATGGTGAATGCGACAAACAACGACAGACAGGGACAGACAGAGAGTAGGCATAGAAGCATAATGATAAATGGAGATGGTGGGTGCGACAAACAGGGACAGACAGAACATAGGCATAGGAGCTTTAGGATAAATGGAGATTGTGGGTGAGACAAACAGCGACAGACAGGGACAGACAGAGAACAAGCATAGAAGCTTAGGGATAAATGGAGATTGTGGGTGAGACAGACAGCGACAGACAGGGATAGACAGAGAATAGGCATATAAGCTTAAGGATAAATGGAGATTGTGGGTGAGACAGACAGCGACAGACAGCGACAGACAGAGAATAGATATAGTAGCTTAAGGATAAATGGAGATGATTGGTGCGACAAACAGGGACAGACAGGTACAGACAGAAAATAGGCATAGAAGCTGAATGATAAATGGAGATGGTGGATGCGACAAACAGCGACAGACAGGAACAGACATAGAATAGGCATAGAAGCATAATGATAAATGGTGATGGTGGGTGTGACAAGCAGGGACAGCAGGGACAGCAGGGACAGACAGAGAATAGGTATAGAAGCTTAATGATAAATGGAGATGATGGGTGCGACAAACAGCGACAGACAGGGACAGACAGAAAATAGGCATAGAAGCTTAAGGATAAATGGAGATGATGTGTACGACAAACAGGGACAGACAGAGAATAGGTATAGAAGCTTAAGGATAAATGGAGATGATGGTTGCGACAAACAGGGACAGACAGAGAATAGACATAGAAGCTTAAGGATAAATGGAGATGGTTTGTGCGACAAACAGCGACAAACAGGGACAGACAGAGAATAGACATAGAAGCTTAGGGATAAATGGAGATGGTGGGTGAGACAAACAGCGACAGACAGGGACAGACAGTGAATAGGTATAGAAGCTTAAGGATACATGGAGATGGTGGATGCGAGAAACAGCGACAGATATGGACAGACAGAAAATAGGCATAGAAGCTTAAGGATAAATGGAGATTGTGGGTGAAACAAACAGCGACAGACAGGGAGAAACAGAGAATAGGCATAGAAGCTTAAGGATAAATGGAGATTGTCGGTGAGACAAACAGCGACAGACAGGGACAGACAGAGAATAGGCATAGAAGCTTAAGGATAAATGGAGATGAAGGGCACGACAAACAGGGACAGACAGGGACAGACAGAAAATAGACATAGAAGCTTAAAGACAAAGATGTCAGAATCTAAGTGAAAGAATATCTTCTGTAGCTGTATAAATGTCGGTACCTTTTCATCTTTTCCGTAAGTGTTTTATGTTTTTAATGTTTGATAATAAGTGAAAGAAATAAAAACGCACTCTCTGTCTTGGTCAATATAAATTACTTTGTATGTAATTTGAACATGTTTAAACCATTAAAAAGGAAAGTGACTGCATTCATTCCTCGAGGAGGATATTCTTTTTGTTTATTTGCCTGGTAATTATGTTATAATAACATCATTGTGTTATGGTACAACATGGAACTTATAATTTTCCAACAATAAGAAAAACCTAGGATTGAGGCATCAATATCATTCAATAATATTTAGAAGCAAACTGCTTATCTTGAAAACTTTCCCTGAAATAAAATATCAGAAATTGTCGAAAACTTACTACAATTTATAGATGAGACTGAAAGCAGTGAATTTGATGATAATACAGCACCTTTTGTGAAAGAACATGGCCATATGAACTGTGAAGACTCTAAGAGTTCTAGCATGCTGTCTGAAGACATTGCTGAGAATGAAATTGTTGATGCCTTGTATTGATATTCGTATGTTCGTATGTTTAAAATCAAACTTGCATACCAAAATGTACATGTATATTTGATTAAATGTAAACTATACTTGTATTTGTACTCTGGCCCACGCGGTCTCCAATGTTGAATAAAATCTCTCTCCCTCAAATAAATTGTAATCAGCTATCGAAACTGTTGCTCTCTTTCTTTGCGAGCTAAACGGTCTAAACTTTATTTGTAAATGCTGTAGATCAAGAGAAGGGTGCATACAATCAATAGCGCAAAGGTTAACCATAATCTATCATTACTTGTCCTAATGGGAAATGTAATTTCCTGTAATCATCTTAATTAGTATTTGAGATATCTAGGTTTGAAAACTTTCCTTTCAGAGGAGACAGCACACGAAAGAAGTCGAAATAAAGTATCTGCCGACGTACAGAGCTAGTTTATGTTGCAGGCTCTCATCTCTGAAAACCTCATTCAAATCGGTTCAGCTATAAAGCGGGACTAATCTGGACCAACATCAAATAATGAATTTTAAAATGTTCTAACAGGCTTAACATCTTGAAGACATAAAACATTATAACAATAAGTAGCTTACTGACAGTAGACACAACACCATCCTGTGATGTCATTGTCTGTCCTTCCCAATCTGTAACAGTGACTCTGTAGATTCCATCATCAGCTGATGTGGGGTTCATAAGTCCAAGTTCAGCTGTGTTGCCTATCCGCACCACTCGTCCAGTATAAGCTACACCTGGTGTGACGGTTCCACCAGTAAATCTTGCCACAGCGTCAAAAGTTCCATCTGAATTCTGTTTCCTCCACTCAATCATTACTGGATCTGGTGAAGCTGGTGTGTAGGTCCAGGTGAAGTTGAGTTGGTCAGAGTTACACGGTTGATTGTAGATGTCTCCGGGCTGGTTTGTCCAACTGTACACTGTTATAAGAAATTAATCTACTGTACATATCTAAGCAGAACATCAACACATTTTTCAGATGAGGTATTACCTTTTGACCTCATGGCTTTGACTTTGTGCAAAGGAGACTTTTGAAAAAAAAACGGCCATAACTTTTGATTGGACTGTGATGTATGTATACTACCTAGTAACGTTATTTAGCATTGTATGGTATCACAGCCCACATCAAACATCATGTAAGATACCTCATTGGATGAGAAATTGAATTATCTTTCATTTGGGTACCCATAGATGGAGGTGCAAATAATCCATTGTACCCTCAAACTTCTACCATATTTAGTTTATTTTAATTATAGTGATTTAAAAAGAGATTTTCAATTTATTTTGCCTGCCAGTTTATTAAATATGGATGAATTTTTAGTTTCACTATTTTCACTATTTATTCCATTTCTACCACATCGAAAACAATGGAAAGTGATGCGTCATACCTGAAGAAAAATTGGTTCAATCGATTTCAGCATGACTCGGTTCAAAATACGCTGATAACTCGCCATTATAGAATAGAGATAAACTTACTGTATTTATAACTGTTTGTGAGTCTAAAGTGAGAAAGATAAAAGTCAGTATCGAATCTACGTTAGACTCACAAAAAGTAAAAAGCACAGTAGGTTTATCTCCTAAACAAAATCATATACAAAATGACAATACTTTCCAACTAAGATAACAAAATTTCAACATAATGTCAAATGTTCATTCATTGAATTTTCAAGTGAAATAATTTAACATTTCCGGTCGTTATGTATGTATTGTTTTTATTTCATTTCTTTTCACAAATGCATTTTTAGCACGATTCGCTAATTTTCTATTACTACTTACTGCTACGTAATTTGTGGTTCACAAATACACAATTAGATTAAATATTTAAAACAGGCTGGAGGTTTACAAAATCTTGGATATCGAGTTTATTAAGCTTAATCTATGTATTTTACCCCTATCTCAGACGATAAATATTTCATTGCAGCCCGAGATTATATCCTTACATTGATTTATAGCACAGCAGATAATGATAAATATGTCAGAAGCAGTATATATGTGTGTGGTAAGCCTTGGTGACAGATCTGTCGTAACTAAGAAACAAACTGCAGAGTACATGGCTGGGATTAGGGTTGCTTTATGTCGTGATGTTATGTGATGTATCAACTATCATCAGAAAGAAATGAAAGAGTTATGCATCTTTATGAGAAAGGCTTCTAGTGACAGTTCCATTGAATGTTGCCAGGAACTTAACCTGCATAAAGAATAAATTTTAAGAATGTCTTTATATCTTAAGGATGTTCGATCCTACAATTTCTAGCATTAAACTGTTTTTCTAACTGGTTTTTTAAAAAAGATTTCAGTATCCAATTTAAAAATCAGCCTTAGAAAATGGGGGTTAGTGTGAGTTTTTTCCAGATATGACCCTTCAAAGATCCAAATGTCAGTTGGGGTAAGGGTTATTACAATTATTGGTAAATCTGAAAAAAATTAATACTTATAGCATTAAACTTTTTTTCATATCGATAATGATAACATTATTTACTTTCCAAAAATAGTTAAAAACATATATGGTAGTGTTGTTTTTTCCGCTATGGCACAATATGTAGTCAATTTTTGCTGTTAACTTACCAAAATAAAAAATAAGTTTCACTATAAAATTGTTTGATTCTCTATAATTAATACAATTATTAGATCAATGAATATATATTCAACTTCTTATTATAGAAAAAATAAACACATACTTTTGTTTAAACCAATTAATATAACTGATATCGTGGATATCGTGGACTTTCTAAAAAATTGGTTTGTGTCATCATTTTTAGAAAATTTCAAATTGCATCATATAAGTCTTTAATGTTGTTACATATACAAAATGTTTTTTTTTAAATAACAGTAGATACAATAGACAACTAATACAAACACTATAAACCACACAATTAACACTTTATAAATAAACAATAATTAACAAGGCGACGGAGGAGCGAACATCCTCGAGGAGTCGGATTAGATTACGTTGCTCTTTGGAGTATATTCAAAGAAAGAAGTAGTTTGTAAATGTTCAAATGTGTCAAAATATAAAGCACTTGCGAACTTACATTACGAGCAATTTAAAAGGTTCAATTTAGTATATTTTCAATGGTGAAATACGGCATTTATCGGTTAAAATGAAATCCGTATTTTCCCTGAGTGAAAAAAAATGTTATTCTACTCAGTGAAATAACACTTTCAAACATATGACGTCATCGTAACAATAGGATGACGTCATAGGAAGAACGCGATAAAGTAAGGCGATCATGGGTGATTCATTCATAAAATGAACGTCAATTACGAACTATGCACAATTTATTAAATCTAATAAATAGAACATTTGACATTTATCGTCGAATACCATGTATATTTCATCTCGTGAAGTAGAAATAATATATTTACACTTATGGCTGCGCCACTCGTAAAACTATATATTTCTGCTTCACTTGATGAGATATAGGCCTCAGGGTATTCAACGAGAAATGTTAAATATTCTCTATATATTTACCTCCACATTTAACTTGTTTAGATTTCATCATTGCTGCTCCTAGACATTCAGTAGCAGGTCCGGATATTGAACATGTGACAGTTTCAGGAAACGTCATCTCCTCACTCACGGTGGTTTGTGTCGCTCCATTATCCTTACTGGTTGATCCATAACTCTGATGTGAAGATGATTTGTAAAGATGAAAAATTATCATGTCAACTATATTTAAATCTGCGACACTATGAACAGTTATTTTTACTGCCCAGAAAAAAATTAATTCGGATTGAAGACCCTTTAATTAGTTTTATTAATTACACACACTGACTTACAGCTTATGTAATTTCAAAATATGTATACACACACAAAATTGTACAATGGATTCATGGCATCATAAAAAAACATGACATAAGTGGATATCCCGTGCTTAATACACAATTAATCCTGGCTGGTACCAACTCTCGTGTTGCTTGTACAATACTTTTCGAGTCAGTATTGGACAACTGCAGGAAAAATAACATTCCATATACTGGCCTTATAAAACTCTTCAACTCTATTTCTTTCCTTGTAACAGGCTATTGTGCTGCTATTACTATAACAATATCATCCCATGCGTGATATGTGTAAGTTTGACCATGACTGCCCGCGAAAATTGTACCTTCAATACTGTATATAAACAGTAAATATGCAATATTTGACATCTTTATCAACGTAAGCAGCCAATACTGTCCAGCAAGGATTATGTTTGCTGGGACTTCATATATGTTTAACTGTCTAATCATGAACCATGGAGCTGACCTCCATATACAATTTTATTTTATTGAGAAATGATAAATTAAAAATATTGAACGTGTTTTCAATCACAAAACTGTCAATTCTTGTTTCTAAATATAGTAATATATCCAACGTGTCGTCAACAGCAGTGCCAAATCGGCCATTTTTTCAAGTCACCCCATGGAAACCTTGCCTCTATTTCTCATGTTACACGACTCAATGTGAATGCAAAGGCGGCGCTAGCTGTATCTATTTTGGTCGTCGATCTAAACATAGAGTGTTTTGCCCCTAAGCTTTGTACCCTCCGACTAATTTGATTGTGAAAAACTCATTACAGAGTTAATATGTATACTAGCTAGTGGCGTTATTCCGCATGTTACGGCTTCACAGCCCTTATGAAACATCATGTTAGATACCTCATTGGATAGGAAATTGAATTATCCTTCATTTGGGTAGTCTTAGATGGTGGTGCAAATATTCCTTGGTACCCATTTAAATAAATACTTTCCCTTTTGGCTTGATTTTACAAAGCCCACCGCCCTTCTTTCGTAATTTACGGTACACTCTCATTTGTTTGCGAATCAAACAAAATACCTCATTGGATAGGAAATTGAATTTTCTTTAAAATGAGTATACTTAGGTTGTGATAGATTGTCTTCATAGTGCTTTTTTAGATCATTGTTTTAAATAAGTAACTAGAAAAATCGAATGTCCAATGTCGAATAACGAATAAGTAACCAACTTCACATTGCATTTTGTTAGAATATCTAAAACATAAACACTTTGCTCTTAGTTCTCTCATATCTCTAGTACTATGTCTACGCACCAGTGTTAAGTTTGCTGGTGGTGTTCCCAAAGACGTAATACCTCCACAGGTTACAGTCTTATCGTAAGCTCCACAGGTAGCTGTGATTCCAGAAGCATCTAGGGTGCAAGGGACTGGGGGATAATTAAAATAATCGTAAAATAAGAAATATACAAATGAGACAAGGAGAGATAAGAGTTGATAAGGACAGAGAAAGGCAGAGGAAGTTGGATGAATGGACAGATAAGGACATGGGCAGAGAGGGGGATATTGAAGAAATGTGGATACATCTACAAAGACAATCGGACAAGCAAGGGCAGACAGACAGAAGATGACAGATATACAGATGACAGTCAATACATAGTTTATTCAGATATACTCTGAATATGATTATACAATAAAAAGGGAAGGGGATGTATTCTTACTCGAGAATGATATCCTTTTATTTTATTCAACTGAAAATAACGTTCTGTCCATTATAATGACAATAGTCCACCAGTCAATAAGGGTCACCATGCTTGACTTGAGAAGCTAGTATTCTACTTAAATTACCATCATAGAAACACACGAAAACTCATGACTTTTGTATTTCAAGTTGGGGTTGATACATCCTAGCCATTAGGGCTTAGAAGGGATACGTTGAAAGGGGACAAAGAAGAAAGGATTCACACGTGTATTCCTCCATTACAAAATAAGCATAAAAGTACATTCTGGGTAGTTTGGTTCAGCTTTTTTTGGGACATCATTAATTTCGCACGTCATCATCACAGTCACAGTATTGAGAAGTAATAACCTCATCGTCGTCATCATCATCTGATCATCATCATAGTTGCCACTTGGCTTGACCTGGATGTTGCTCAGCTGCTCAGGTAGAGCACTGCCACCAAACAACAATGGTTCCAGCTTCCCATTAACAACAGTCCATCCATGATTCTCATGGCATTAGGAACTTATATTAGGGGTGCATGGTGACCCTTACTGGCCGGTGGACTACATCATATGTAGTGTATAACATAATAATGAAAATTCTCAATTGTTACATGATCGTAGTTGTTAAACTAGTAGGAAGAAGAAACAGTATTGCCGCATCAATAATAATTGCATAAATTTGAAATGAGCTATACAAACTGTTATTTATTTTTCGTTTGTGAACTAAAAAGTCTCAAAAATACCATATCAACCTTTATATGATGTAGATCGTATACAGAAATGTTGAGTTACTGAGATTGCAATAAATAGCTTTGACAAACAATCACTAAAACTATAGACGAAACTGACCTATATTTAGTTTTAAAATGAGCTATTACACATAGGTGTAGTGTATATATTGCTTGTAGCGAGGAGAAGAGTTTCAGAGGCGCTTACCATCAGCAGCACAAACGTTAACCAGAATCTAGTATTTACCTATTAGGAATTGAGTTGCCCACATTTTGGTGAACATTTTATGAAATAATTTTAGTTTGTGAGTTATAAGGTTAATTAATTTAAATTATTAAAGTTATCATATTGGAGATAACACAAGAAAAAAGTCGAAATTAAAATAACTGCCGACGTACGGAGATAGTTTATGTTAAAGGCTATCATTTCTGAAAACGTCATACAAATGGTGCAGCTAGTATGTGGGCATTTTATTGACAAAAAATAATAATGACTTTTTTAAAACATCAAAACACAATAATAACAATAGGTCACGAAGGCTTTAAAATCAGAGCATAGATTTACGAAGTAATTATAAGTAAGTCATGTCCTACAGAGTAAAGACAATCTTAACGCCATAAGAGCTTCGAAAATCTACTACAAATAGGTCTTCAAAGCATACGTCTTTAAGACCTTAAAACACGACGATTACGAAGGGTCTTCATAAACCTGTCTCCAGGGCCTAATAAGTAACTTACTGACAGTAGACACAACAACATCCTGTGATGTGATGGCCTGTCCACCATTATCTGTAACAGTGACTCTGTAGGTTCCATCATCAACTGATGTCAGGTTCATAAGTCCAAGTTCAGCTGTGTTGCCTATCCGCACCACTCGTCCAGTATAAGCTGCATCTGGTGTGATGGTTCCACCAGTAAATGTTGCCACAGTTAGAAACGTTCCGCCTGCATTCTGTTTGCTCCACTGTATCAAGGCTGGATCTGGTGAAGCTGGTGTGTAGGTCCAGGTGAAGTTGAGTTGGTCAGAGTTACACGGTTGGTTGTAGATGTCTCCTGGTTGGTTTGTCCAACTGTACACTGTTATAAAAAAATGACACTTGCATCCACTGTATATGTTTTATGCAGAACTTTGTGATTATTATGGTTAACACATTTAAACCAGTGCTATGATAATTCATTTGTACCTTATTTTACAGTCCTGCTTCAATGGGAACTTATCTTGACTTTTTTCTTCTGGTATAAGATTTGATGGTCTCATTAAACCAACATTTTAAGAAAACAAAAGTGCTTTGTCATTTACATTTAGGTGTTCCAATATTTCTTTCAATGAGGATACGATTATGGATACAGAAAGGAAAGTGTAGATAGCTTGAAAGTTCAATACAAGTGTAGTTGAGAAGAAACAGCTCAATAAAACAACTAAAAACCTTCTCGACCTGATCAATGAACTCAACTAAAAGTAAGAATTAAATATTTCAACATCTAATGAAACTACCGACGTTACTCCTTTATTTGCTTGGTTAGTGCTAAACAAAAATCCAAAATAGTTTCATTGCTCATACATTCATAATGATGGAAAGAAGTAGTTAAAACATAATAACCACCGACCTTGACATACCACAAGCTGTACACTCAGAGAGAGTGTCGCTATTATACACACTATGTGAAGAAGACAAGCGTTCATCTCTGTATCTCTGGTGATAGTGTCGACAAATGTGCACAATCAAGTAATAACAAGTGCTGTAATGCTATGAGCATGCGTAACTCGGACAAAACTGGATGGGAGATATTTGTACAGATAGAGTCAGAGATTGACAGATTTATGTACATACATAATCAAGAAAGAACAGACCTTGACAACAGTTGCTTAAAAAGCCAATAAACAAACGGGAATAAACATAGAAAGACCTACACATGGACTTGGAAAAAACATTGTTGTGACATACAATTATATTGCTCGATTATTTACATGAGTGCACAGGTGTATCGAGGAAATATGAACCAGCAAGTGCTTGATAGTTTATAAGGTAAACGAGACACCAAGGCACAAACAAACAAACAGTAACATTCAATCCACTACTCTCACAACCCTGTTTACTCTTAAACTGTGAAACACATCTTTATAGATATCATTCGACCTATAATTGCCATAATCTATGATCTTATGCATAGACTATTCTGATGATAGGTATAAACTAGTTTATGTTTGATTACAGGTATATTTGATCAGCCTATTTCACACACAACTACATACCAAACAAAGTTGTTCTCCAGAAAATATTCCTGTTCTTATGTTAGCCACTTATAATGGACCTGATGTGAACCTAAGTTGAGTGGATCATATCTTATTCTCGAAAATTATCCCAGCCTTAGAATGTCCTAACTAAGGACAAATGCTGGGATATGTTCTAACTTATCTTAACCCTAATCCATTTCTATTTTCTGCGCTTGCTAGCGGCAGTCACATATATTTTCTCTGACAACACTTCAGAAATTCTCAAGTTATTGATGATCTACATCTCTGAAAACTGCTGGAAAGATCCATGGACTATCAAAGCAGCTGATTGTAAAATTTCAACATCATTGGATGCAGAGAAGATATTTACCATTTCAGTTTGGATTTTGTTTGAAAATATTGTGCTGTATATATCTGACCTTACTCAACACCCAAGCTCAGCTGGGTTGTGTGATTATGAAGACCAATCAAGCCCTCACCTACAGCCGAAGAGAGCTATTGTCTCACAATCAATTAAGGAGCTTGGAATCAAATGATTGTGGTGTCAGCAGTCCTGCCTTACTGACAAGGTTACATGATCTTGGGATTGCCCGCAGGAAAACAAAGAGAGGGACCAGAGGAGACAGATAAATAGCTTAAATAATTAACACTGTTGAAAATGTGTTACATACACATGGAAAACAACAATATGGTGTAAATACTAACAATCTTATTAATATTCAAACAACAAAGCTATTTCCGTCTTACCTAACATTAAATCTTTGGAATGCTCAGTCATGTAGAAACAAAACGCTGGACATCTATGACATGATCTTAGAGGATAATTTGGACATTCTTATTATCACAGAGTCGTGGCTATATAGTCGAGGCGATGAGGCTTAGATTGCTGAGATGATCCCTCCATCATACTCACTTTTGCATTCGCCCAGACTTTCTGGTATCGGTGGTGGAATAGCCATTATTTTTCGATTAGGTCTCAACATTAGCATAATGAAATTTCCACTTCCCCGAAATCGTTTGAAAAACTGGATGTTTTATTAACATCTGGTCAATCAACAGCACGTTTGGTTTGTATATATCGTCCCCCATCGTCTGCCAGAAACAAACTCACAGATAATGACTTCTAACAAGAACTGTCAGACATTTTTGTTTCTCATACGAAAAGAAACACAGTGTTCCTTGGTGACTTCAATGTTCATTTTAATACACCTCAAAAGGCTGGGGTTAAAAAAGTAATTGACCTTCTAAACGTCCACTCTTTTAAACTGTTTGTGCATGAATCAACCCACAAGTCAGGGAATATTCTCGACTGGATCGTCACACCGATAGTTAGAGAAATTATACAAGATGTCACAGTAGCGTATAGACAGGCTTCTGATCATTATGTGGTCAATTTCACATTATGTTTGAAGAAGCCACCTAACAAGCAGAAAACGGTAATGTGCAGAAACCTAAAGAAAATTAGTTCGGAGGCTTTCAGGGATGACCTGAAGTCATCACACTTACTGAATAATCCCCCTTCTTCAGTTGATGACCATGTGTCCCTCTACAATAGTACTCTATGCTCACTCCTGGACAAACATGCTCCAGCAGTTCAACATAAAATAATACTGCGTCCCCACTCACCCTGGGACAATGAAGATGTACATGAAGCAAAACGTCAAAGACATTGTGCTGAACGTCAATGGCACAAGTCAAGACTAGAAGTTTATCGACAGATTTTCCGGAAGTGCAGGAATCATGCTACTTCATTCATAAGTAAAGCCAAGAAAGACTACTGTCTCAAAGAGATAGAAAGCTGTACTGGCACACCAAAGAGTTTGTACACATTTATGAATTCATTGATGGGTGCTGAGGAGGTTGATCAGCTACCTGAATCAAACAACGACAAGCAACTTGCTGAAGCATTCAATACTTCTTCGTCACTAAAATCAAGAAAATACGTGAAACTTTGATGGTGACGTCAAATACATCAATTGACGAAAGGATTACCTTTGACAGCGATTCACTGAGTCATTTTGAACTTTTCTCAGAAAATGAAATCCGATCACAAGTTGTGAGGCCGATCCACTGCCTACCATGCTTGTCTTACAACACATTCACGGACATTGTGAACAAAAGTTTGCAACCGGAGTCTTTCCTTGTAGTTTCAAGGACTCAATTGTACGACCACTTCTCAAAAAGAGTAATCTGGACACCGCAGATTTAAAAAAACAATTGCCCCGTATCCAACCTGGCATTTCTGTCTAAAATTGTCGAGAAAGCAGTGAGTGTAAGGCTTAAGGACTACCTTGATAGGAATTTTCTACTTGATAAGTATCAGTCCGCCTATCGCGAAAAGCATAGCACAGAGACGGCTCTTGTGCATGTTACAGATGTACTTAGGCTGTTGATGGGGACAACCAGCAGCTTTGATTACCCTAGATCTGTCATCGGCTTTTGACACTATAGATCATGAGATCCTAATACACCTTCTTGACACACAGTACGGTATCAGTGGAACAGTACTGAAATGGATAACATCCTACCTCAGCAACAGAAGCCAACACATAGCAATCAGGAACGTGGTGTCAGATAGTGCCATTCTGCACCATGGGGTGCCACAGGGCTCCGTCCTAGGCCCTCTTCTCTTTGTGCTATATGCTCGCCCCGTTGCTGACATTGTCCACAGTCACCGTCTGCTCCATCACACATATGCTGACGACAATCAACTACAAAAGGCTATATCTACTGATCATGCAACCAGTTTCCGGAAAATTTCAGATTGTACTGCAGACATTAAATCTTGGATGACAGATCATATGCTGAAACTAAACGACACTAAAACTGAGGCCATTCTCATCGGAACAAACCATCAACTCAAACAGATTGCAGACAAGTCACTGACAATAGCTGATGCAACAATCAACATCCAATCTCCCATGAAAGATCTTGATGTCTACCTTGACTCATCCCTCACAATGGAAGCTCAAGCTCATAATTTTTCTATAACCTGTTATTTTCACCTGAAGTCCATTGGCAACATCCGCCATTATTTCACAGCAGATGTGACTTATGCCCTCTTCAGAGCCTGAATAACAATTCGGTTGGACTTCTGCAACAGTAATTTATTCGGAATAAGCCAGAAACTAATTGATAAACTGCAGAAAATCCAAAATTCAGTTGCACGCATTATTTGTCGTCTCCAAAAGCACTGTCACATAAAGCCGGTATTGAAGGAGCTACACTTGCTACCCATCAAGGCCAGGATAGACTTCAAAATTCTGTGTTTGACATTCAGGGCAAAATGTGGTCTATCACCTCAGTACATAGCCGACATGCTGACCTCTCAATCTCAGTCCCGTAATCTCCGTTCCAACAGCAAAGATCTCCACAGAGTTCCAACTTTCAACCTTAACACTTTTAGCTATCGAGCTTTCTCCCATGCTACCCCTACTCTGTGGAACTCACTTCCATGCCACCTGAAAACTGCCGACAGTCTGGACTCATTTAAACGCAATCTCAAGACCCATCTTTTCTCAGTGTATTTCCAGTAATTCTTGCAAAGC
Organism: Gibbula magus; assembly: GCA_936450465.1. Lineage (NCBI taxonomy): Eukaryota > Metazoa > Mollusca > Gastropoda > Trochida > Trochidae > Gibbula > Gibbula magus. Next base: position 2,881,620 of record OW388298.1, on the reverse strand, counting down.
TTTGTATATATTTTTATCTGATGTCATTCCCTTTTCGTAGTGCCATGAACATATCTATTGATGTGGATAAGGCGCGCATATAAATATGTATATTATTATTATTATTATTATTAAGTAAATCATCGTATTTGTTTGTTGACAAACGTTGACGCAGCAAAGCAAAAACATCATTTGAATATGTAATTATCACTTAGTTTTTGTGTTTGAGAATTCATTGTTTGAGCTTGGAGCAATATATAATACATATTTAATGATAATGAATTGATATGTTTATGTAGGTGTAGACAGGGACATAATCCTTAGACTCTACAATATAGATATGTTCAATTCTTACCTTTTTATGGTTTTAATGTCATTTATATCCCAAAAGTGTCGCCTTTTGTCATTTGCTGTGTAATGTCATCCACATAAGGAACATAACTTCTTTTTATTCATTTGTCAAATCTCACTGTGTTAAAATGTCAATAAAGGGAAAGTCATCATATTTCATTCAACAGATATTACAGATATATTGATTTTGGCAGACTCGGATGACAAAACAATCTCCTAGTAGAATAAACAACGTTAAAGAAAGAGGGACGAAACAAATAGATTAAGGTTTTATAATGTAAAGCCCCTGTCACACGACTGCGTATCCTCATTCCTTATGAGTTGCGTTTTGATATTTCTTTCATACGCGGCCGTACGCAATATACGCCGCTATTGGCATCTTATAAGTTTTAGGTCGTCTCTTGTACGTCGGCATACGCATAGACTATTTCTATACGCATGATAGTTTTGGGCATGGTCAAAACTATGCTGCGTACGATGATATGCAACTCATAAGTTACTCAAACGCAATGCATCGATTTCCCATCGTCTCTCTCTCTCTCTCTCTCTCTCTCTCTCTCTCTCTCTCTCTCTCTCTCTCTCTCTCTCTCTCTCTCTCTCTCTCTCTCTCTCTCTCTCTCTCTCTCTCTCTCTCTCTATTTATATACGTTAAAGGCTGTGATAATGAAGGATGATATAATTAATACCATTAATGTTTAAAACTTCACCTGATCGATATATCATTATGATATACAATGCATTATTGAACGCTTCAGATGAGAAACCTGGGATTGAAAACTTTATTGAGAGATATGTTCTTCAAATTTGGTTTTGGTTATATTTGGGTCACTGATCTTACTAATAGTGATGCTATTAAGTGAGAATTTACACAACGGGTTAAACATATTTATTCCAAAATGAGGAATCATGAATTGTCAACTAGATTGTCAACATCAAATACCCTTTGCAAAAAGCATATTTAACTAATATTGATGTGAAGAACTACAGAATTGCACTTACACGCTTCGGTCTCGGCTCACACATGCTTATGGCTGGGAAAGGAAGATGGGTGTGCCTAACATTCCTTTTGTTTTTATATTATGTCTTTTTCTTAATAATAAAACAAATAAAAGATGAATACCATGTACTCTTAACCCGTCCAAACTATTTAGATATACGAAAACACTATTTGAGTAAAGTTCTACTGCAAAGTAAGTTGAAGTTTATTGAGTTATTGTTGAAGTGCATTTATTTACTTTTGGTGAGTTTATTTACTGTTAAAGTCGAAAATGTGAGTTATCTGGTACAACAAATAGTGGCACGCAAATCATGTCCTTCTCATTCGCATCTCATGCGCATCCCGTACGCATCTCATATGCTATGTTCGCAAACTGTTCACTCCATGTGAGAAACAAGTAAGGAAAAGTACTAAAAATAGAACTTTAATGTTGAAGGTATCGGTTGCTTATACAATATTTCTTATGCGCAACTCATACGCACTTACTCTAAGCTAAAGTGTGACAGGGCCCTAAGAGAATAACTTTGATAATATTTCTGGAATAATTGCTATTCCCAAAACAGACATATAGAAAACTAGATTAACTGTTTATATCAGATCACTTTACTTCAATTGGATTTTTTTTTCTTGATATTAGTTCTAGATAGACATGTTTATCATCATTATTAGTTTGAGATATTTAAATTCCTCTTTTAGTCAAAAAATATTTTACAGCATTTCACATGTTTTCTTTGACTTGTAATTTCCCTTTCAGTTGATTACATTGTTTAATTACAGGGGCAAGTCAAATAGTTCCACTAGTTATGTATGCTACTAGTTATGTATCTCATGTACTATGGAGGCTTTTATTAGAATAAATGATAATGATGATGATGATGATGCAAAGATTCATCCTATATATGTACGTTAATCATTCTCACACTAACAATGTGATTATTCATCATAGTACATCACACGTACAAGTACATGAGTGAGTGAGCTTTAGAGGTGATTTACCTCTATTGAGGTAGAAAAGTTAGATATTTTCACTCGCATCTGCGCCACTCATGAAAATATAATTCGATGAGATAAACATGGTATTAGTCAAGAAAAGCCAACTATCCTCTAAATATTTCCGATTTATGGATCATCCCGCAAGGATAATGGAGGAACACAAAGTGAGGAGATGACGTCACCTGAAATTGTCACGTGTTCAATATCCGGTCCTGCTACAGAATGTCTGGGAGCAGGTGTGTCGAAATCTACATCAGTTGATTGTGGAGGAGAAACCATTGTAGGCTGAATTTCAGAATGTTAACTTAATGAACCATGATGTTAGAAACTGTGTTGCGCTGAATTTCTTCTACAGACATAATTAAATATACGTCATTGCTCAAAGGTATATTTACATCATCAATTGAAATATTAAATTACGTACTGACAATAATATTTAGTGACACATCTAACAACATCAATAGTAAATAAGTGTCAACAGCTAATTCGGATAAACATATTCGGGTAATCACACTCAGCGACTCAATCCTAGACTTAACAGAGCTCAAGACTGTTGTATACCTCTAATTAAAGATAAACCACAGTAATATCTCAGTTGAGATGTAACTTTGATTAAATATTGTAGTAATGTATTGATAACTGATTTCGTTATTCACTTACGTGTAGAAGATGAAGATTTCAGAGATATGATTATCCACAATACATGAATAATTTTGATTTCTAATAAACAATTTAATTTCTGTTTATACTTAATATGTATGATGTAATCTCAAAATCGTCCATGCAGCTTGGAAGTAGATGATATACACATACGTATGCCTTACATATTCATTCATTCGTTTCGCTTATATATCGACTAAACACTCATTTCCATCAAGACTTGTCCGATGAGTAACGCGTGAAAAGAAAGGTAGTTTATGAAATAATCAACACAATGACATTTCAAAGATTTAATACACAGAAATTGTTAGCAAAATCATGTGAATACAAGTATAATGTGGTTTATAAACATGTAAACATAATAGCAAACACTTATTGGTGTAGGGGGAATCCTCAAGACAAGCTAGGGCACGAAACTTAACTCCAAGTATTTGGAAAAACGGATAACTTACTGCCGAAAGGGTGTTGTACTGTAAAACAGAGTACAAAGCTTACTCCAAGGCTTAAGCATTACTGGTTTTATTGACTGGGGACTTAATCCTTCTGGGCATTAATCCCTTTCTGCATACATATAAAGGGTAGACATGTTAAATGAATATTCATAAAAAAAAATATTTGGAGAATAGGGGAATGGAGAAGATTGGAACTGGCAACGTGAGGCTTACAGCTGTAGAAGACAATAGATAAGACTTAGTATTCTATGGAGTTCAATGAAGTGAAAATTATTTTTGAGGAATGTGATGATTTTCAAGAATATTGCTATTCGAATAACATGCAATTGCAATGTATTCTGTCTATCATCATCATTAGAAATACTTGCCATTTAGAATCCCGAATAAGATTCGAGAATTTGTACTATTGAAAGTAGTATTATCCCAAATGTAACCTTGTTATATCATCATCATCATCATCATCAACATCATCTATGAAGTAATTCAGTAATAAAGAGCAGTACATCGTAAAACAGACTGAATCACAGTTGTTCAGAATCATGTTGTTTCTGCATCGTGTATTGAATACTTTTCCCGCTGTTAGTTCCTAAGGGAGGTAACTCAGTCAAGGGAGTTTGTGTTTGCATAGGCAGGATCTGAAATAGAATATAACATATATCAGTTAGTGATCACAAAGTGAAAATGTTAAATATGTAAAATCATGCTAACCGTTCATTTAATTATATTAAAGTTAACCAACTGTTCAATATTACCTCCGGTTTGAGAGTTTGTGTTCGCGTAGGTATGTAGTGACACGTCCTCGTAAGGTTTTGATTGGCTGACAGCTGACTGGTCTCCATTGTGATGGTGTGAATGGGCCCCATCTGAGGATTGTATGTTAAATTGTATTAGACCATTTTGATAGAAATGAAAACATAGGAGATATATTTAATTAAAATACTCTAGTCATAAATGAAGCACACACTCAGTTGAGCGTTTTTATGAACTTTAAATTTTTGCATTTTGAATCAAATTCTTTATTATTCCGATTGAAATTTACTCACTCTTGGTGCTTTCATACAATTTTAACTGAGCGTAGTCCTGAGTACGAGCTGTGTTGTCCAAACTAGCATACGTCGATCTGTCAACAGGAGCAGTTGGGTCTGGAAGCATGGAACATTTGTATTGTTGTGTTTATATAAATGTTATTATTTCTTTTATATAATTCAAATGTGCAAATGTTTAAGTATTGGAAATCGAAAATGAATATCAAAATGACCAAGTCTTAAATAAACAAATTACCTCCCTTATAATAGATATGCGTTATGGAACCTGATATGGAATATCAGAATGACCAAGTCTCAAGTAAACTAGTTACCTCCTTTATGAAACAGGACATTGACCAAACAACACACCTTATTAAACCCACCTCAGTCATGTGGTGTATGATAAAACATATGACAAACACGTAACTTTTGTTCTCCTACAGGCGCTTTTCATGGAACATGCATAGAATAAATGTTTATACTTGGAGTAAAACAATTTAAAAAACCAAGGTACAAACAGGAAAACACATACCCACATCTTCATAAGCTGCCTGTTGCTGGGTTCTGCTCTGTGAACTGACGACAGAGAAATTTCGAGTGAACATTATTTTTTGCAAAACCTAGTCGGAAATAAAGGTTCGTTTTCTTATTACTTTTCTCTTTTCGTTTGAACATTGAAATATTGACCTAATGTTGACCTACCTTGTACTTTTATCTGAAATAAAACAAAATATTGAGTATATGTAACTGGTGTAAAAGGAAACATCAGAAGAATAAAACGGCATCTGAAGGTTGACAGAATAAATAGGGAAGTAAAGCATGTTTACAATCGTAAACTATAGACTATACTTATCAAATTGAATCACAAAATAAAACAGTCACATTGTTCAGGTTGTAGATTAATGTTATTAATGACATAATATATACGATTGAACAACACATAGTAAGATAGCAGTCGCAAGTCTTTATTTAACAATTTTCATCTCGTTTTGATGTATGCAATATATCAGTCAACACGTGATGTACTGAACCAATCTAAGGACTAGAAATTCACATTTAGGTAGTAAACGGATTGAACATTGTTTAAGTTCGGATCACAATACCTGAAATGTACAAATGATCATACTTTCCCTCGGGTTGAGTCTCGTTAAATTATTGGTACAGTCAGTGCTAGCGGTTGGTGCCTTACTCCGAGGATGTGTTTTTATTTGATACTATTTCACATATAACAACCCTGATTAGCTGTTGCTTTTATTCTTCTGTACATCACAACGACTACGACGACTACAACCACCAACACAACAATCACAGGTATGGTGACTCCGAATCCTATTCCAAGTTCTATTCCTATATTGGGTGCCGTTGTCCCCACTGAAATATGATCTTATAGTTTAATTTAATATAAAACACCATACAAGCAAAACATCATTAAGGTAGAGTTTGGATAAGGGAAAGGTCGGGGTTGAAAAAAGGGTCAAGGTCAGAGCTAGGGGCAGGAGTGATTAAGATTAAGAAGGTTCTGGATTAAGCTTATATGTTTTGGTAAAACTTTGAGTTTGGTTGTTGCTAGGGATAACATTTGATGGATATGCGCTCATCAAATACCAACTCTGTGATCAACATACTATTTATTTGGTGTTGTACATAAGCGTCAGATCAATTACTAGATATTATTGATTGAAGGAATTTACACAAACCCATTTGATTAGCATCTGTCACTAACAGCACAGCTTCAGTGTACCCACTGTCTCCAAATGTATTTCCTGCGATCACTCTCACTATGTACGAGGTTGAGGGATTCAAACTGGAAAGAGTGATGTCGTAATAGTATGTTGTCTCCTTTTCCTCGATCTCCGAACTATTCTGCCACGTTGTATTGTCCGTACTGTAGCTGACAGTGAAGTATTGTGAGTCACCTCCATTGAAACCACGTGTCCAGGATACCAGAACGGAGTTGAGAGTTATCTCCCTTACTTGAACATCAGTGGGAACATCTGGAGATCCTGTATAGAAACAAATGAAGTTTGAACTAAATTCAACTAACAGATATGATGCCAACCAATTTGAAAACAAAAGATTTTGTCCAACATATGTTTGTATCTGGGAAAACATTATTTTATACTCAACCGTCAACCGTGAACATAATCGCTGAATAAAACGTTTATGTAGATAGTCAGCCTTTCATCTCAAGTTACATAAGCATTAAACAGAATAACAGGTTCGGACAATATTATAGTCTCTGTTCTTGTCAGTTTCGGAAAAGTTTATAGCCTTTGTTCCTGCCAGGTTTAGGCAAAATTATAGCCTCTGGTCCTGTCAGGTTCAGACAAGAGTATGGCCTCTGTTCTTGTCAGGTTCAGACAAGACTATAGCCTCTGTTCTTGCCAGGTTCAGATTATAGCCTCTGTTCCTGACAAGTTCAGACAAGATTATCGCCTCTGTTCCTGACAAGTTCAGACAAGATTATAGCCTCTAGTTTTGCCTCAACTGCTGAAACATTTGCTTACCTTGCGGAACAGCTTCAAAAGTGATAACTTTATCCTCCCCAACTCCGTTGGTAAGTGTCAGATTGTAGAAGCCAAAGTCTTCTCTCCTGAGAGATGTGAGAGTGAGAGAGATGTTGACGGAGATGTCGGAGAGGACACTGAGAGATCCGGAGAGATCCTGGGAAGAGCTGTTGGATCAGCTCCACGTGAAGGTGGGTACTGGGTAGGACATGACTGACATCCACAGAGTCACACTGCTCCCCAGTCTTGATGCAGACTGATACTTCACTGGGAACGTTTCATCAGGTCGGGGAGAACCTACAGGAAATAATCAGAGGACAATTTAGCTTTATACTGGTCATCAGATTTATTGGACAATTGGAATGTTTCAACACAATGAACCAACATTGATATCACACAATACAGTTTCAATACTCACATTCCACTGCGAGTTTCACATCACTGACGGCATCAGGTCCTATTGAATTGCTTGCCCTACAAGAGTAGTCTCCCCTTTGTCTACATGTTATCTGCGAGATGCTTGTTTCAGACAGAGAGTTATCTCCCCTCTTCAGTTCCTGAGTCCCGTTCATGAGTCTGATGGTTGATAGTGGGTTGCTGTCCACCCGACACTTCAGAGTAACTGTGTCCTCCTCATTGACTGTCACTGGACCAGCTGCCGAGTTGAGGGTGAACTCACTGATGCTTGCTGCATCTGAAATAGTCATTGCAAGATGTCATTCTAGCCATGTTAGATACAGTGTTGATGGTGAACTCACTGATACTAGCTACATCAAAAATAGTCAGTTCAAGATGTCATTCTAGCTATGTTAGATACAGAGTTGAGGGTGAACTCACTGATACTTGCTGCATCTAAAATAGTCCTTTCAAGATTTCATTCTAGCTATATTAGATACAGAGTTGAGGGTGAACTGACTGATACTAGCTGCATCTAAAATAGCCATTTCAAGATGTCATTCTAGCCATGTTAGAGTTGAGACAGAATTAGACTGAGCAAAACCATCCCGAAATGTGACCTAATGACGCAAACTCGACTGTCTGTAGAAGCAGTTAAATGTTAGACTTATTTTTGAGAGATCATACATGTATTTTATAAAAAAAAAGAATTCTTCATTGATGATGCGACTGTCTAAGATTTAAAACATGACATCATCTGAATGATCTGGTACAATGATATATATCATATTCAAATGCCTACCGCTGACTTTCAGAAAACATTACCTACATATATAATGACGTCATTAATTGATATAGAAACGATATATTGCAAGTGTCAAACGCCTATGTCAGACCAATAAATCGATCTATAAACCTGGAGGTATGAATTTATATTTTCTCCCTTTGCTGAGTGAACCAAATATGGACATATTCTGATTGATACTCACATGTTATCTTCTGGGTTCAGACTTTAGGATAACCCGCTCATGCCTTTTACAACATGAATAGATTTAAACATATCTTTATTCTCAATATGATGAGGTAAATAAGCCTAAAAAACGACATACATGTATTTAAGAAAAAGGAATTTTTCATTGAAGATGCGACTGTCTAAGATTTAAAACATGACATCATCTGAATAATCTGGTACAATGATTCGTTACATATTTAAATGCCTACAGCTGACTTAGGATTATTTATTTCAGAAAACAATGACGTCATTAATTGATATGGAAAAGATATATTGCAAGTATCAAACGCCTATGTCCGACCAATAAATCGATCTTTAAACCTGGAGGTATGGATGTATATGTTCTCCCTTTGCTGAGTGAATCAAATATTCTGATGGATACTCACATGTTATCTTCTGGGTTCAGACTTTAAGATAACCCGCTCATGCCTTTTACAACATGAATAGATATAAACATATCTATATTGTCAATATGAGTAGGCAAATAAGTCTAAAAGTCAACAGGAAATGAGGTGAAATGATATGAACAATGATAATAGGGATGAATAAAAAACATGGATTATCACAAAATATTATAATAAAAGTATATGTAACGTCAACATTAATATTAATTTAGTTAATATAATTGTGGTTAACATTTTTAAAATAGTAACTTTAAATAATCAATTGAGAACGAGTCTCAGTACTCAGTACTATAAATATATAAAAACCTTAATTATTTGATATCTGTTATTTCGCCTATCCAACTTATAAAAACATTAATTCTGTGAGATCTGTTATTTCTACTATCCAACTTATTAAAACGTTAATTCTGTGAGATCTGTTATTTCAACTATCCAACTTATAAAAACGTTAATTCTGTGAGATCTGTTATTTCAACTATCCAACTCATAAAAACGTTAATTCTGTGATATCTGTTATTTCGACTATCCAAATCACACTGCATGTCCACTGTCACCTCCTGTGAATCACTCCCACTGACACCAGTCTGTCCACAGGGTGAGATGATGTTTGTGACATGAATAGATATAAACATATCTTTATTCTCAATATGATGAGGTAAATAAGCCTAAAAAACGACAGGAAATGAGGTGAAATGATATGAACAATGATAATAGGGATAAATAAAAAAACATGGATTATCACATAATATTCTAATAAAAGTATATGTAACGTCAACATTAATATTATTTTAGTTAATATAATTGTCGTTAACATTTTAAAAATAGTAACTTTAAATAATCAATTGAGAACGAGTCTCAGTACTCAGTACTATAAATATATAAAAACATTAATTATTTGATATCTGTTATTTCGCCTATCCAACTTATAAAAACATTAATTCTGTGAGATCTGTTATTTCTAATATCCAACTTATAAAAACGTTAATTCTGTGAGATCTGTTATTTCAACTATCCAACTTATAAAAACGTTAATTCTGTGAGATTTGTTATTTCGACTATCAAACTCACACTGCACGTCCAGTGTCACCTCCTGTGAATCACTCCTACTGAAAGCAGTCTGTCCACAGGGTGAGATGGTGTTTGTAGCTGAGCAGACATACACCCCCGCCTCGTCTTTCTGGCTATCAGTAAACTCCAGGACAGACCCGGTCCTTGTGAAGCTGCTGTCTGTCTTCTTGGTCCAGCTGACAGAAGCAGTCGGGTTAGCATCCACTGTACACATCATAGACAGACTCGATCCTTCTACCACAGGGGACACAGCAGGTATGGACACTCTCGGACCGTCTGTAGGGAGGTGGAAGTTTAAACAGTACTTCTGATCATAATTAATGGTAGATTAGACAATGACATTGCTAAAAAAAAGACCTGAATCATGCTGGGAATGTAGATGCGAGAGATAAAGTGTCCACATTCAATGAAACACACAACTAGTAAGATCAACACATTTACCAGTCTTTGGTAGATGTATTTCCGGGACAGAGTAAAAAGAGTAAAAGAGGATACTAAACGACCTCTATTTAATACCATTTTTTGTATTTTGTATAGAACGAGCGAAAGAGAGTTTGATGCAAAATCCTTCACGAGTTTAGTGTTCTGTTTATTACTCGCCCACCAATAATCCAACGAAATAGTCGATGCGACTCTGAAACTATGATTCCCATTGTGACGTCATAACCGAGAAATATTGTGACATCATACCCGTGGCGGTATTACACTAGTTTTATATTACACTGCAGTATCTTACAAGGGCGAGTAATGAATATATAACTTAAACTACTACTTGATGAAACTGCTAAAAATCTCTCTATTGGGAATGTAACAAATAAACATTTCATTACTTACACAGAACTTGCAGAGTGAGAGAGACAGACACGGACCCTGAGACAGATGAACCAGAGATTTCATTGTTCCCCTGACAAGAGTAGGATCCACCGCTACTCTCACTGATTATGTTGATTGTGAGAACACGACCGGAAGTAGATGAGACGACAGTGTTGTTATGTTTCCAGGTGAATGATGTCACTTCCGGGTTGCTTGCTGTAACTTCACAAACGAGCTGCACGTTCTGCTGTCCGACAAACACTTTGTAGGGTAGACAACCTGCTGGTGTGGGTATGTGTACTTCTGGAGGATCTGTAGATAGAATATATGAAGGAAAGATAAATATATGTAGGGTCGAAAATTCGTATTAATAATAATAACAATAATAATGTCCATTCGTAAAGCTCCAAATTCCAGGCACTCGGTGCTTGCTCGTATCGCTACCTAACAATAAGCACTACAGTCTCAACACTGAATTTCTGAAACTGAACGTTTTCAAGCAACTTTTAAAAACTGTCAATAAATTTGAATTCTTGATTACTAAGGGTTCTTCCTTCCACATAGTGGTGGCCATGTACGAGAAATACCCCTGTCCATATTTATTGATGCGTGTTCTGGGGACTTTGAGGAGGAAGTGATTTGCAGATCTAAGTGTCCGAGAAGGTTGATATCTCTCAATCAGTCAGGTGTTATGTGTGCAATCAGTCAGATAGCGGTGATTGGTGCACTTATAAGTTAGGGTCAACGTTTTAAATTGGACTTTAGCTGGAACTGGGAGCCAGTGAAGGGAGGTTAGCACTGACTGGTGTTATGTATGCAGACTTCTTAGTTCTAGTCATGTTGGCGTTATCCAAATTATCCTGGATTAGATTGGATTGTGCACACTTCTACTTGGGCCATAGCTTGATATGCTTCTTGTGGGTGACAAACGTTGAGAACTTGAGTGTCATGGCATACAATGTACGTATGATGATCTACATTTGAGGTGGAGAGAGATTTGCCAAGATCTGACGGGTATACTGTGAATAGGATTGGAGAAGATGTCTCCGTACTATGCTCCCCTCTATATGCAGACTGTTCGTAGGTTCACCGCCCTTTCCAGAACAGGGCTATACTGATGTAGGGAAAGTCTACGTTTCAACTCCCCCAGAACAGGTCTATAGTTACTGAGGGTAGATGCATCTTGGTCCTGTTTCTTCAGCAGAGGTTTGAGTGCAGCCACTTTGAAGCATTGACGTCATAATGTCACAATCAGCGCGTGACGTCATAGTCGTTTTTGGTTGACGTCACAATGTTAGCCGCACGACTGCAATGCCGGGTGACCTATTTGCAAGTAAGCTTCACTAGAAAAGCTTGTCTTGCAATTCAGCGCTATTTACACCATTGAGTAATAAATAGAATACTAAACTCCGTCCCGTTTGATAGCATGTTTATGGCATTTGTTTTTGCTCGTTAAAATACCAAACCATCCATTTCATCAACATGTTATCAAACGGGACATCGTTTAGTATTCTATATATCTTAGAAACTAAACATGAGTTTTAACCATTTGCAAGGTTCGTATCACCCGTGTGCGGATGTAAAATAGTGTTCTTCTCTTTACCCATAAGAGAGGTCACAAACTGATTTAACATCTTGTGGTTATTTGAACTTTTGGATAAGCAGTTTTTGCCTTTGATTTCCGAATAGTCAATGTAACTTGAGTTTTAGCAATTGTATACATCTGTCTATGGACTTCTAGCCAATGTCGCTCAGCTACTCAACGTTCTGGTCTGACATCTGACTGTCCTCGACCATCACATCAATGACAAGATCACGTGTACTTCTCGTTGCTATCCAATCAATCATTCCTGTGAGTCAGAACATTCACATGTTGAACAACATCATGACTAGCAAGCAGCTTGCGATATCTTTCCACCTCAGGGCTATCACTGTTTTCATGATGAAGGAGAATATTTTTCTGCAAGTGCTTCGCCAAGAGTAAGACTAGAACTTGAAGAAACTCAGAGCGACGTGTCTTGTTTTCTTTAGAGGGCATGAGTCCAATGTTATGTCTGAATGTGAAATAAGAATACTGAGACATTCAAAGGAACCATAACTGGTTCAATCCCGCCTCCAGTAGAGTGAGACCTTCAGTGGGGAGTCATTAGAAGATATGGAGTTTTCATAGGATTTCAGATTCCACACAGACACCGATTTGTAAGGGATAGAGGTCATCCAAACCAACGTTTATTCCAGTTTACCTAAGTACTTACACTGAACATTGACACCGACTGAAGATGTGTAAACGCTGCCATGTTTGTTGACAGCTTGACATCTGTAGGATCCTGTTTGAGATCTCGATGATTGACCCAGATTCAGGACAGCTGAGTTGGAGAAGGTTGTTGCATTCTTTTCCAAGCGGTAAGTACAAGCAGGTTTACAGTTGGCAGAACAGGAGATGGGAGAGATGGTGTCCTGGTTCTCTCTCACTGTGTAGGACAAAACAGGAGGAGTCAGGGACTCTTGGTAGGGACCGTCTGGAAGAGAAACAAGTTCAACTGGAGATACTAGGTATAAGCAGGTTTACAGTTGACAGAGATGGGAGAGATGGTGTCCTGGTTCTCTCTCACTGTGTAGGACAAACCAGGAGAAGTCAGGGACAATCGGTAGGGACCGTCTGGAAGATAAACAAGTTCAACTGGAGATACTAGGTACAAGCAGGATTACAGTTGACAGAGATGGGAGAGATGGTGTCCTGGTTCTCTCTCACTGTGTAGGACAAACCAGGAGGAGTCAGGGACTCTTGGTAGGGACCGTCTGGAAGAGAAACAAGTTCAACTGGAGATACTAGATACAAGAAGGTTTACAGTTGGCAGAACAGGAGATGGGCGAGATGGTGTCCTGGTTCTCTCTCATTGTGTAGGACAAACCAGGAGGAGTCAGGGACTCTTGGTAGGGACCGTCTGGAAGAGAAACAAGTTCAACTGGAGATACTAGGTACAAGAAGGTTTACAGTTGACAGAGATGGAGAGATGATGTCTTGGTTCTCTCTCGCTGTGTAGAACAAACCAGGAGGAGTCAGTGACTCTTGGTAGGGACCGTCTGAAAAAGAAACAAGTTCAACTGGAGATACTAGATACAAGCAGGTTTACAGTTGACAGAGATGGGAGAGATGGTGTCCTGGTTCTCTCTCACTGTGTAGGACAAACCAGGAGGAATCAGGAACTCGTGGTAGGGACCGTCTGAAAAAGAAACAAGTTCAACTGGAGAAACTAGATACAAGCAGGTTTACAGTTGACAGAGATGGGAGAGATGGTGTCCTGGTTCTCTCTCACTGTGTAGGACAATCCAGGAGGAATCAGGAACTCGTGGTACTGACCGTCTGAAAAAGAAACAAGTTCAACTGGAGATACTAGGTACAAGCAGGTTTACATTTGACAGAGATGGGAGAGATGGTGTCCTGGTTCTCTCTCACTGTGTAGGACAAACCAGGAGGAGTCAGGGACTCTTGCTGGGAACGTCTGGAAGAGAAACAAGTTCAACTGGAGATACTAGGTACAAGCAGGTTTACAGTTGGCAGAGATGGGAGAGATGGTGTCCTGGTTCTCTCTCACTGTATAGGACAAACCAGGAGGAGTCAGGAACTCTTGGTAGGGACCGTCTGGAAGAGAAACAAGTTCAACTGGAGATACTAGGTACAAGCAGGTTTACAGTGGACAGAGATGGGAGAGATGGTGGCCTGGTTCTCTCTCACTGTGTAGGACAAACCAGGAGGAGTCAGTAATTCTTGATAGGGACCGTCTGGAAGAGAAACAAGTTCAACTGGAGATACTAGGTACAAGCAGGTTTACAGTTGGCAGAGATGGGAGAGATGATGTCCTGGTTATCCCTCACTGTGTAGGACAAACCAGGAGGAGTCAGGGACTCTTGGTAGGGACCCTCTGGAAAGGAAACAAGTTCAACTGGAGATACTAGGTACAAGCAGGTTTACAGTGGACAGAGATGGGAGAGATGGTGGCCTGGTTCTCTCTCACTGTGTAGGACAAACCAGGAGGAGTCAGTAATTCTTGATAGGGACCGTCTGGAAGAGAAACAAGTTCAACTGGAGATACTAGGTACAAGCAGGTTTACAGTTGGCAGAGATGGGAGAGATGATGTCCTGGTTATCCCTCACTGTGTAGGACAAACCAGGAGGAGTCAGGGACTCTTGGTAGGGACCCTCTGGAAAGGAAACAAGTTCAACTGGAGATACTAGGTACAAGTAGGTTTACAGTTGGAAGAGATGGGAGAGATGGTGTCCTGGTTCTCTCTCACTGTGTAGGACAAACCAGGAGGAATCAGGAACTCGTGGTACTGACCGTCTGAAAAAGAAACAAGTTCAACTGGAGATACTAGGTACAAGCAGGTTTACATTTGACAGAGATGGGAGAGATGGTGTCCTGGTTCTTTCTCACTGTGTAGGACAAACCAGGAGAAGTCAGGGACTCTTGCTGGGAACGTCTGAAAAAGAAACAAGTTCAACTGGAGATACTAGATACAAGCAGGTTTACAGTTGACAGAGATGGGAGAGATTGTGTCCTGGTTCTCTCTCACTGTGTAGGACAAACCAGGAGGAATCAGGAACTCGTGGTACTGACCGTCTGAAAAAGAAACAAGTTCAACTGGAGATACTAGGTACAAGCAGGTTTACATTTGACAGAGATGGGAGAGATGGTGTCCTGGTTCTCTCTCACTGTGTAGGACAAACCAGGAGGAGCCAGGGACTCTTGCTGGGAACGTCTGGAAGAGAAACAAGTTCAAATGGAGATACTAGGTACAAGCAGGTTTACAGTTGGCAGAGATGGGAGAGATGGTGTCCTGGTTCTCTCTCACTGTGTAGGACAAACCAGGAGGAGTCAGTAATTCTTGGTAGGGACCGTCTGGAAGAGAAACAAGTTCAACTGGAGATACTAGGTACAAGCAGGTTTACAGTGGACAGAGATGGGAGAGATGGTGTCCTGGTTCTCTCTCACTGTGTAGGACAAACCAGGAGGAGTCAGGGACTCTTGGTAGGGACCGTCTGGAAGAGAAACAAGTTCAACTGGAAATACTAGGTACAAGCAGGTTTACAGTTGGCAGAGATGGGAGAGATGATGTCCTGGTTATCCCTCACTGTGTAGGACAAACCAGGAGGAGTCAGGGACTCTTGGTAGGGACCCTCTGGAAGGGAAACAAGTTCAACTGGATATACTAGGTACAAGTAGGTTTACAGTTGGAAGAGATGGGAGAGATGGTGTCCTGATTCTCTCTCACTGTGTAGGACAAACCAGGAGGAGTCAGGGACTCTTGGTTGGGACCGTCTGGAAGAGAAACAAGTTCAACTGGAGATACTAGGTACAAGCAGGTTTACAGTTGACAGAGATGGGAGAGATGATGTCCTGGTTCTCTCTCACTGTGTAGGACAAACCAGGGGGAATCAGGAACTCGTGGTACTGACCGTCTGAAAAAGAAACAAGTTCAACTGGAGATACTAGATACAAGCAGGTCTACAATTGACAGAGATGGAGAGATGATATCCTGGTTCTCTCTCACTGTGTAGGACTAACCAGGAGGAGTCAGGGACTCTTGCTGGGAACGTCTGGAAGAGAAACAAGTTCAACTGGAGATACTAGGTACAAGCAGGTTTACAGTTGGCAGAGATGGGAGAGATGGTGTCCTGGTTCTCTCTCACTGTATAGGTCAAACCAGGAGGAGTCAGGAACTCTTGGTAGGGACCGTCTGGAAGAGAAACAAGTTCAACTGGAGATACTAGGTACAAGCAGGTTTACAGTGGACAGAGATGGGAGAGATGGTGGCCTGGTTCTCTCTCACTGTGTAGGACAAACCAGGAGGAGTCAGTAATTCTTGGTAGGGACCGTCTGGAAGAGAAACAAGTTCAACTGGAGATACTAGGTACAAGCAGGTTTACAGTGGACAGAGATTGGAGAGATGGTGGCCTGGTTATCCCTCACTGTGTAGGACAAACCAGGAGGAGTCAGGGACTCTTGGTAGGGACCGTCTGGAAGAGAAACAAGTTCAACTGGAGATACTAGGTACAAGCAGGTTTACAGTTGGCAGAGATGGGAGAGATGATGTCCTGGTTATCCCTCACTGTGTAGGACAAACCAGGAGGAGTCAGGGACTCTTGGTAGGGACCCTCTGGAAGGGAAACAAGTTCAACTGGAGATACTAGGTACAAGTAGGTTTACAGTTGGAAGAGATGGGAGAGATGGTGTCCTGGTTCTCTCTCAATGTGTAGGACAAACCAGGAGGAATCAGGAACTCGTGGTAGGGACCGTCTGAAAAAGAAACAAGTTCAACTGGAGATACTAGATACAAGCAGGTCTACAATTGACAGAGATGGGAGAGATGGTGTCCTGGTTCTCTCTAACTGTGTAGGACAAACCAGGAGGAGTCAGGGACTCTTGCTGGGAACGTCTGGAAGAGAAACAAGTTCAACTGGAGATACTAGGTACAAGCAGGTTTACAGTTGGCAGAGATGGGAGAGATGGTGTCCTGGTTCTCTCTCACTGTGTAGGACAAACCAGGAGGAGTCAGTAATTCTTGGTAGGGACCGTCTGGAAGAGAAACAAGTTCAACTGGAGATACTAGGTACAAGCAGGTTTACAGTGGACAGAGATGGGAGAGATGGTGTCCTTGTTCTCTCTCACTGTGTAGGACAAACCAGGTGGAGTCAGGGACTCTTGGTAGGGACCGTCTGGAAGAGAAACAAGTTCAACTGGAGATACTAGGTACAAGCAGGTTTACAGTTGGCAGAGATGGGAGAGATGATGTCCTGGTTATCCCTCACTGTGTAGGACAGACCAGGAGGAGTCAGGGACTCGTGGTAGGGACCCTCTGGAAGGGAAACAAGTTCAACTGGAGATACTAGGTACAAGTAGGTTTACAGTTGGAAGAGATGGGAGAGATGGTGTCCTGGTTCTCTCTCAATGTGTAGGACAAACCAGGAGGAATCAGGAACTCGTGGTAGGGACCGTCTGAAAAAGAAACAAGTTCAACTGGAGATACTAGATACAAGCAGGTTTACAGTTGACAGAGATGGGAGAGATGGTGTCCTGGTTCTCTCTCACTGTGTAGGACAAACCAGGAGGAATCAGGAACTCGTGGTACTGACCGTCTGAAAAAGAAACAAGTTCAACTGGAGATACTAGGAACAAGCAGGTTTACATTTGACAGAGATGGGAGAGATGGTGTCCTGGTTCTCTCTCACTGTGTAGGACAAACCAGGAGGAGTCAGGGACTCTTGGTAGGGACCGTCTGAAAAAGAAACAAGTTCAACTGGAGATACTAGATACAAGCAGGTCTACAATTGACAGAGATGGGAGAGATGGTGTCCTGGTTCTCTCTCACTGTGTAGGACAAACCAGGAGGAGTCAGGGACTCTTGCTGGGAACGTCTGGAAGAGAAACAAGTTCAACTGGAGATACTAGGTACAAGCAGGTTTACAGTTGGCAGAGATGGGAGAGATGGTGTCCTGGTTCTCTCTCACTGTGTAGGACAAACCAGGAGGAGTCAGTAATTCTTGGTAGGGACCGTCTGGAAGAGAAACAAGTTCAACTGGAGATACTAGGTACAAGCAGGTTTACAGTGGACAGAGATGGGAGAGATGGTGTCCTGGTTCTCTCTAACTGTGTAGGACAAACCAGGAGGAGTCAGGGACTCTTGCTGGGAACGTCTGGAAGAGAAACAAGTTCAACTGGAGATACTAGGTACAAGCAGGTTTACAGTTGGCAGAGATGGGAGAGATGGTGTCCTGGTTCTCTCTCACTGTGTAGGACAAACCAGGAGGAGTCAGTAATTCTTGGTAGGGACCGTCTGGAAGAGAAACAAGTTCAACTGGAGATACTAGGTACAAGCAGGTTTACAGTGGACAGAGATGGGAGAGATGGTGTCCTGGTTCTCTCTAACTGTGTAGGACAAACCAGGAGGAGTCAGGGACTCTTGCTGGGAACGTCTGGAAGAGAAACAAGTTCAACTGGAGATACTAGATACAAGCAGGTCTACAATTGACAGAGATGGGAGAGATGGTGTCCTGGTTCTCTCTCACTGTGTAGGACAAACCAGGAGGAGTCAGGGACTCTTGCTGGGAACGTCTGGAAGAGAAACAAGTTCAACTGGAGATACTAGGTACAAGCAGGTTTACAGTTGGCAGAGATGGGAGAGATGGTGTCCTGGTTCTCTCTCACTGTGTAGGACAAACCAGGAGGAGTCAGTAATTCTTGGTAGGGACCGTCTGGAAGAGAAACAAGTTCAACTGGAGATACTAGGTACAAGCAGGTTTACAGTGGACAGAGATGGGAGAGATGGTGTCCTGGTTCTCTCTAACTGTGTAGGACAAACCAGGAGGAGTCAGGGACTCTTGCTGGGAACGTCTGGAAGAGAAACAAGTTCAACTGGAGATACTAGGTACAAGCAGGTTTACAGTTGGCAGAGATGGGAGAGATGGTGTCCTGGTTCTCTCTCACTGTGTAGGACAAACCAGGAGGAGTCAGTAATTCTTGGTAGGGACCGTCTGGAAGAGAAACAAGTTCAACTGGAGATACTAGATACAAGCAGGTTTACAGTTGACAGAGATGGGAGAGATGGTGTCCTGGTTCTCTCTCACTGTGTAGGACAAACCAGGAGGAATCAGGAACTCGTGGTACTGACCGTCTGAAAAAGAAACAAGTTCAACTGGAGATACTAGGAACAAGCAGGTTTACATTTGACAGAGATGGGAGAGATGGTGTCCTGGTTCTCTCTCACTGTGTAGGACAAACCAGGAGGAGTCAGGGACTCTTGGTAGGGACCGTCTGAAAAAGAAACAAGTTCAACTGGAGATACTAGATACAAGCAGGTCTACAATTGACAGAGATGGGAGAGATGGTGTCCTGGTTCTCTCTCACTGTGTAGGACAAACCAGGAGGAGTCAGGGACTCTTGCTGGGAACGTCTGGAAGAGAAACAAGTTCAACTGGAGATACTAGGTACAAGCAGGTTTACAGTTGGCAGAGATGGGAGAGATGGTGTCCTGGTTCTCTCTCACTTTGTAGGACAAACCAGGAGGAGTCAGTAATTCTTGGTAGGGACCGTCTGGAAGAGAAACAAGTTCAACTGGAGATACTAGGTACAAGCAGGTTTACAGTGGACAGAGATGGGAGAGATGGTGTCCTGGTTCTCTCTAACTGTGTAGGACAAACCAGGAGGAGTCAGGGACTCTTGCTGGGAACGTCTGGAAGAGAAACAAGTTCAACTGGAGATACTAGGTACAAGCAGGTTTACAGTTGGCAGAGATGGGAGAGATGGTGTCCTGGTTCTCTCTCACTGTGTAGGACAAACCAGGAGGAGTCAGTAATTCTTGGTAGGGACCGTCTGGAAGAGAAACAAGTTCAACTGGAGATACTAGGTACAAGCAGGTTTACAGTGGACAGAGATGGGAGAGATGGTGTCCTGGTTCTCTCTCACTGTGTAGGACAAACCAGGAGGAGTCAGTAATTCTTGGTAGGGACCGTCTGGAAGAGAAACAAGTTCAACTGGAGATACTAGGTACAAGCAGGTTTACAGTGGACAGAGATGGGAGATATGGTGTCCTGGTTCTCTCTCACTGTGTAGGACAAACCAGGAGGAGTCAGGGACTCTTGGTAGGGACCGTCTGGAAGAGAAACAAGTTCAACTGGAGATACTAGGTACAAGCAGGTTTACAGTTGGCAGAGATGGGAGAGATGATGTCCTGGTTATCCCTCACTGTGTAGGACAAACCAGGAGGAGTCAGGGACTCTTGGTAGGGACCCTCTGGAAGGGAAACAAGTTCAACTGGAGATACTAGGTACAAGTAGGTTTACAGTTGGAAGAGATGGGAGAGATGGTGTCCTGGTTCTCTCTCACTGTGTAGGACAAACCAGGAGGAGTCAGGGACTCGTGGTACTGACCGTCTGAAAAAGAAACAAGTTCAACTGGAGATACTAGGTACAAGCAGGTTTACAGTGGACAGAGATGGGAGAGATGGTGTCCTTGTTCTCTCTCACTGTGTAGGACAAACCAGGAGGAGTCAGGGACTCTTGGTAGGGACCGTCTGGAAGAGAAACAAGTTCAACTGGAGATACTAGGTACAAGCAGGTTTACAGTTGGCAGAGATGGGAGAGATGATGTCCTGGTTATCCCTCACTATGTAGGACAGACCAGGAGGAGTCAGGGACTCGTGGTAGGGACCGTCTGAAAAAGAAACAAGTTCAACTGGAGATACTAGATACAAGCAGGTTTACAGTTGACAGAGATGGGAGAGATGGTGTCCTGGTTCTCTCTCACTGTGTAGGACAAACCAGGAGGAATCAGAAACTCGTGGTACTGACCGTCTGAAAAAGAAACAAGTTCAACTGGAGATACTAGGTACAAGCAGGTTTACATTTGACAGAGATGGGAGAGATGGTGTCCTGGTTCTCTCTCACTGTGTAGGACAAACCAGGAGGAGTCAGGGACTCTTGGTAGGGACCGTCTGAAAAAGAAACAAGTTCAACTGGAGATACTAGATACAAGCAGGTCTACAATTGACAGAGATGGGAGAGATGGTGTCCTGGTTCTCTCTCACTGTGTAGGACAAACCAGGAGGAGTCAGGGACTCTTGCTGGGAACGTCTGGAAGAGAAACAAGTTCAACTGGAGATACTAGGTACAAGCAGGTTTACAGTTGGCAGAGATGGGAGAGATGGTGTCCTGGTTCTCTCTCACTGTGTAGGACAAACCAGGAGGAGTCAGTAATTCTTGGTAGGGACCGTCTGGAAGAGAAACAAGTTCAACTGGAGATACTAGGTACAAGCAGGTTTACAGTTGGCAGAGATGGGAGAGATGATGTCCTGGTTATCCCTCACTGTGTAGGACAAACCAGGAGGAGTCAGGGACTCTTGGTAGGGACCCTCTGGAAGGGAAACAAGTTCAACTGGAGATACTAGGTACAAGTAGGTTTACAGTTGGAAGAGATGGGAGAGATGGTGTCCTGGTTCTCTCTCACTGTGTAGGACAAACCAAGAGGAGTCAGGGACTCTTGGTTGGGACCGTCTGGAAGAGAAACAAGTTCAACTGGAGATACTAGGTACAAGCAGGTTTACAGTTGACAGAGATGGGAGAGATGATGTCCTGGTTCTCTCTCACTGTGTAGGACAAACCAGGAGGAATCAGGAACTCGTGGTACTGACCGTCTGAAAAAGAAACAAGTTCAACTGGAGATACTAGGTACAAGCAGGTTTACAGTGGACAGAGATGGGAGAGATGGTGTCCTTGTTCTCTCTCACTGTGTAGGACAAACCAGGAGGAGTCAGGGACTCTTGGTAGGGACCGTCTGGAAGAGAAACAAGTTCAACTGGAGATACTAGGTACAAGCAGGTTTACAGTTGGCAGAGATGGGAGAGATGATGTCCTGGTTATCCCTCACTATGTAGGACAGACCAGGAGGAGTCAGGGACTCGTGGTAGGGACCGTCTGAAAAAGAAACAAGTTCAACTGGAGATACTAGATACAAGCAGGTTTACAGTTGACAGAGATGGGAGAGATGGTGTCCTGGTTCTCTCTCACTGTGTAGGACAAACCAGGAGGAATCAGAAACTCGTGGTACTGACCGTCTGAAAAAGAAACAAGTTCAACTGGAGATACTAGGTACAAGCAGGTTTACATTTGACAGAGATGGGAGAGATGGTGTCCTGGTTCTCTCTCACTGTGTAGGACAAACCAGGAGGAGTCAGGGACTCTTGGTAGGGACCGTCTGAAAAAGAAACAAGTTCAACTGGAGATACTAGATACAAGCAGGTCTACAATTGACAGAGATGGGAGAGATGGTGTCCTGGTTCTCTCTCACTGTGTAGGACAAACCAGGAGGAGTCAGGGACTCTTGCTGGGAACGTCTGGAAGAGAAACAAGTTCAACTGGAGATACTAGGTACAAGCAGGTTTACAGTTGGCAGAGATGGGAGAGATGGTGTCCTGGTTCTCTCTCACTGTGTAGGACAAACCAGGAGGAGTCAGTAATTCTTGGTAGGGACCGTCTGGAAGAGAAACAAGTTCAACTGGAGATACTAGGTACAAGCAGGTTTACAGTGGACAGAGATGGGAAAGATGGTGTCCTGGTTCTCTCTCACTGTGTAGGACAAACCAGGAGGAGTCAGTAATTCTTGGTAGGGACCGTCTGGAAGAGAAACAAGTTCAACTGGAGATACTAGGTACAAGCAGGTTTACAGTGGACAGAGATGGGAGAGATGGTGTCCTGGTTCTCTCTCACTGTGTAGGACAAACCAGGAGGAGTCAGGGACTCTTGGTAGGGACCGTCTGGAAGAGAAACAAGTTCAACTGGAGATACTAGGTACAAGCAGGTTTACAGTTGACAGAGATGGGAGAGATGATGTCCTGGTTATCCCTCACTGTGTAGGACAAACCAGGAGGAGTCAGGGACTCTTGGTAGGGACCCTCTGGAAGGGAAACAAGTTCAACTGGAGATACTAGGTACAAGTAGGTTTACAGTTGGAAGAGATGGGAGAGATGGTGTCCTGGTTCTCTCTCACTGTGTAGGACAAACCAGGAGGAGTCAGGGACTCTTGGTTGGGACCGTCTGGAAGAGAAACAAGTTCAACTGGAGATACTAGGTACAAGCAGGTTTACAGTTGACAGAGATGGGAGAGATGATGTCCTGGTTCTCTCTCACTGTGTAGGACAAACCAGGAGGAATCAGGAACTCGTGGTACTGACCGTCTGAAAAAGAAACAAGTTCAACTGGAGATACTAGGTACAAGCAGGTTTACATTTGACAGAGATGGGAGAGATGGTGTCCTGGTTCTCTCTCACTGTGTAGGACAAACCAGGAGAAGTCAGGGACTCTTGGTAGGGACCGTCTGAAAAAGAAACAAGTTCAACTGGAGATACTAGATACAAGCAGGTCTACAATTGACAGAGATGGAGAGATGATATCCTGGTTCTCTCTCACTGTGTAGGACAAACCAGGAGGAGTCAGGGACTCTTGCTGGGAACGTCTGGAAGAGAAACAAGTTCAACTGGAGATACTAGGTACAAGCAGGTTTACAGTTGGCAGAGATGGGAGAGATGGTGTCCTGGTTCTCTCTCACTGTATAGGTCAAACCAGGAGGAGTCAGGAACTCTTGGTAGGGACCGTCTGGAAGAGAAACATGTTCAACTGGAGATACTAGGTACAAGCAGGTTTACAGTGGACAGAGATGGGAGAGATGGTGGCCTGGTTCTCTCTCACTGTGTAGGACAAACCAGGAGGAGTCAGTAATTCTTGGTAGGGACCGTCTGGAAGAGAAACAAGTTCAACTGGAGATACTAGGTACAAGCAGGTTTACAGTTGGCAGAGATGGGAGAGATGATGTCCTGGTTATCCCTCACTGTGTAGGACAAACCAGGAGGAGTCAGGGACTCTTGGTAGGGACCCTCTGGAAGGGAAACAAGTTCAACTGGAGATACTAGGTACAAGTAGGTTTACAGTTGGAAGAGATGGGAGAGATGGTGTCCTGGTTCTCTCTCACTGTGTAGGACAAACCAGGAGGAATCAGGAACTCGTGGTAGGGACCGTCTGAAAAAGAAACAAGTTCAACTGGAGATACTAGATACAAGCAGGTTTACAGTTGACAGAGATGGGAGAGACGGTGTCCTGGTTCTCTCTCACTGTGTAGGACAAACCAGGAGGAATCAGGAACTCGTGGTACTGACCGTCTGAAAAAGAAACAAGTTCAACTGGAGATACTAGATACAAGCAGGTCTACAATTGACAGAGATGGAGAGATGATATCCTGGTTCTCTCTCACTGTGTAGGACTAACCAGGAGGAGTCAGGGACTCTTGCTGGGAACGTCTGGAAGAGAAACAAGTTTAACTGGAGATACTAGGTACAAGCAGGTTTACAGTTGGCAGAGATGGGAGAGATGGTGTCCTGGTTCTCTCTCACTGTATAGGTCAAACCAGGAGGAGTCAGGAACTCTTGGTAGGGACCGTCTGGAAGAGAAACAAGTTCAACTGGAGATACTAGGTACAAGCAGGTTTACAGTTGGCAGAGATGGGAGAGATGGTGTCCTGGTTCTCTCTCACTGTGTAGGACAAACCAGGAGGAGTCAGTAATTCTTGGTAGGGACCGTCTGGAAGAGAAACAAGTTCAACTGGAGATACTAGATACAAGCAGGTCTACAATTGACAGAGATGGGAGAGATGGTGTCCTGGTTCTCTCTCACTGTGTAGGACAAACCAGGAGGAGTCAGGGACTCTTGGTAGGGACCGTCTGAAAAAGAAACAAGTTCAACTGGAGATACTAGATACAAGCAGGTCTACAATTGACAGAGATGGGAGAGATGGTGTCCTGGTTCTCTCTCACTGTGTAGGACAAACCAGGAGGAGTCAGTTATTCTTGGTAGGGACCGTCTGGAAGAGAAACAAGTTCAACTGGAGATACTAGGTACAAGCAGGTTTACAGTTGACAGAGATGGGAGAGATGGTGTCCTGGTTCTCTCTCACTGTGTAGGACAAACCAGCAGGAGTCAGTAATTCTTGGTAGGGACCGTCTGGAAGAGAAACAAGTTCAACTGGAGATACTAGACACAAGCAGGTTTACAGTTGACAGAGATGGGAGAGATGGTGTCCTGGTTCTCTCTCACTGTGTAGGACAAACCAGGAGGAATCAGGAACTCGTGGTACTGACCGTCTGAAAAAGAAACAAGTTCAACTGGAGATACTAGGTACAAGCAGGTTTACATTTGACAGAGATGGGAGAGATGGTGTCCTGGTTCTCTCTCACTGTGTAGGACAAACCAGGAGGAGTCAGGGACTCTTGCTGGGAACGTCTGGAAGAGAAACAAGTTCAACTGGAGATACTAGGTACAAGCAGGTTTACAGTTGGCAGAGATGGGAGAGATGGTGTCCTGGTTCTCTCTCACTGTGTAGGACAAACCAGGAGGAGTCAGTAATTCTTGGTAGGGACCGTCTGGAAGAGAAACAAGTTCAACTGGAGATACTAGGTACAAGCAGGTTTACAGTGGACAGAGATGGGAGAGATGGTGTCCTGGTTCTCTCTCACTGTGTAGGACAAACCAGGAGGAGTCAGTAATTCTTGGTAGGGACCGTCTGGAAGAGAAACAAGTTCAACTGGAGATACTAGGTACAAGCAGGTTTACAGTGGACAGAGATGGGAGAGATGATGTCCTGGTTCTCTCTCACTGTGTAGGACTAACCAGGAGGAGTCAGGGACTCTTGCTGGGAACGTCTGGAAGAGAAACAAGTTTAACTGGAGATACTAGGTACAAGCAGGTTTACAGTTGGCAGAGATGGGAGAGATGGTGTCCTGGTTCTCTCTCACTGTATAGGTCAAACCAGGAGGAGTCAGGAACTCTTGGTAGGGACCGTCTGGAAGAGAAACAAGTTCAACTGGAGATACTAGGTACAAGCAGGTTTACAGTTGGCAGAGATGGGAGAGATGGTGTCCTGGTTCTCTCTCACTGTGTAGGACAAACCAGGAGGAGTCAGTAATTCTTGGTAGGGACCGTCTGGAAGAGAAACAAGTTCAACTGGAGATACTAGATACAAGCAGGTCTACAATTGACAGAGATGGGAGAGATGGTGTCCTGGTTCTCTCTCACTGTGTAGGACAAACCAGGAGGAGTCAGGGACTCTTGGTAGGGACCGTCTGAAAAAGAAACAAGTTCAACTGGAGATACTAGATACAAGCAGGTCTACAATTGACAGAGATGGGAGAGATGGTGTCCTGGTTCTCTCTCACTGTGTAGGACAAACCAGGAGGAGTCAGTAATTCTTGGTAGGGACCGTCTGGAAGAGAAACAAGTTCAACTGGAGATACTAGGTACAAGCAGGTTTACAGTTGGCAGAGATGGGAGAGATGGTGTCCTGGTTCTCTCTCACTGTGTAGGACAAACCAGCAGGAGTCAGTAATTCTTGGTAGGGACCGTCTGGAAGAGAAACAAGTTCAACTGGAGATACTAGACACAAGCAGGTTTACAGTTGACAGAGATGGGAGAGATGGTGTCCTGGTTCTCTCTCACTGTGTAGGACAAACCAGGAGGAATCAGGAACTCGTGGTACTGACCGTCTGAAAAAGAAACAAGTTCAACTGGAGATACTAGGTACAAGCAGGTTTACATTTGACAGAGATGGGAGAGATGGTGTCCTGGTTCTCTCTCACTGTGTAGGACAAACCAGGAGGAGTCAGGGACTCTTGCTGGGAACGTCTGGAAGAGAAACAAGTTCAACTGGAGATACTAGGTACAAGCAGGTTTACAGTTGGCAGAGATGGGAGAGATGGTGTCCTGGTTCTCTCTCACTGTGTAGGACAAACCAGGAGGAGTCAGTAATTCTTGGTAGGGACCGTCTGGAAGAGAAACAAGTTCAACTGGAGATACTAGGTACAAGCAGGTTTACAGTGGACAGAGATGGGAGAGATGGTGTCCTGGTTCTCTCTCACTGTGTAGGACAAACCAGGAGGAGTCAGTAATTCTTGGTAGGGACCGTCTGGAAGAGAAACAAGTTCAACTGGAGAAACTAGGTACAAGCAGGTTTACAGTGGACAGAGATGGGAGAGATGATGTCCTGGTTCTCTCTCACTGTGTAGGACTAACCAGGAGAAGTCAGGGACTCTTGCTGGGAACGTCTGGAAGAGAAACAAGTTTAACTGGAGATACTAGGTACAAGCAGGTTTACAGTTGGCAGAGATGGGAGAGATGGTGTCCTGGTTCTCTCTCACTGTATAGGTCAAACCAGGAGGAGTCAGGAACTCTTGGTAGGGACCGTCTGGAAGAGAAACAAGTTCAACTGGAGATACTAGGTACAAGCAGGTTTACAGTTGGCAGAGATGGGAGAGATGGTGTCCTGGTTCTCTCTCACTGTGTAGGACAAACCAGGAGGAGTCAGTAATTCTTGGTAGGGACCGTCTGGAAGAGAAACAAGTTCAACTGGAGATACTAGATACAAGCAGGTCTACAATTGACAGAGATGGGAGAGATGGTGTCCTGGTTCTCTCTCACTGTGTAGGACAAACCAGGAGGAGTCAGGGACTCTTGGTAGGGACCGTCTGAAAAAGAAACAAGTTCAACTGGAGATACTAGATACAAGCAGGTCTACAATTGACAGAGATGGGAGAGATGGTGTCCTGGTTCTCTCTCACTGTGTAGGACAAACCAGGAGGAGTCAGTAATTCTTGGTAGGGACCGTCTGGAAGAGAAACAAGTTCAACTGGAGATACTAGGTACAAGCAGGTTTACAGTTGGCAGAGATGGGAGAGATGGTGTCCTGGTTCTCTCTCACTGTGTAGGACAAACCAGCAGGAGTCAGTAATTCTTGGTAGGGACCGTCTGGAAGAGAAACAAGTTCAACTGGAGATACTAGATACAAGCAGGTTTACAGTTGTCAGAGATGGGAGAGATGGTGTCCTGGTTCTCTCTCACTGTGTAGGACAAACCAGGAGGAATCAGGAACTCGTGGTACTGACCGTCTGAAAAAGAAACAAGTTCAACTGGAGATACTAGGTACAAGCAGGTTTACATTTGACAGAGATGGGAGAGATGGTGTCCTGGTTCTCTCTCACTGTGTAGGACAAACCAGGAGGAGTCAGGGACTCTTGCTGGGAACGTCTGGAAGAGAAACAAGTTCAACTGGAGATACTAGGTACAAGCAGGTTTACAGTTGGCAGAGATGGGAGAGATGGTGTCCTGGTTCTCTCTCACTGTGTAGGACAAACCAGGAGGAGTCAGTAATTCTTGGTAGGGACCGTCTGGAAGAGAAACAAGTTCAACTGGAGATACTAGGTACAAGCAGGTTTACAGTGGACAGAGATGGGAGAGATGGTGTCCTGGTTCTCTCTCACTGTGTAGGACAAACCAGGAGGAGTCAGTAATTCTTGGTAGGGACCGTCTGGAAGAGAAACAAGTTCAACTGGAGATACTAGGTACAAGCAGGTTTACAGTGGACAGAGATGGGAGAGATGATGTCCTGGTTCTCTCTCACTGTGTAGGACAAACCAGGAGGAATCAGGAACTCGTGGTAGGGACCCTCTGGAAGGGAAACAAGTCAACTGGAGATACTAGGTACAAGCAGGTTTACAGTTGACAGAGATGGGAGAGATGGTGTCCTGGTTCTCTCTCACTGTGTAGGACAAACCAGGAGGAATCAGGAACTCGTGGTACTGACCGTCTGAAAAAGAAACAAGTTCAACTGGAGATACTAGGTACAAGCAGGTTTACATTTGACAGAGATGGGAGAGATGGTGTCCTGGTTCTCTCTCACTGTGTAGGACAAACCAGGAGGAGTCAGGGACTCTTGGTAGGGACCGTCTGAAAAAGAAACAAGTTCAACTGGAGATACTAGATACAAGCAGGTCTACAATTGACAGAGATGGAGAGATGATATCCTGGTTCTCTCTCACTGTGTAGGACAAACCAGGAGGAGTCAGGGACTCTTGCTGGGAACGTCTGGAAGAGAAACAAGTTCAACTGGAGATACTAGGTACAAGCAGGTTTACAGTTGGCAGAGATGGGAGAGATGATATCCTGGTTCTCTCTCACTGTATAGGTCAAACCAGGAGGAGTCAGGAACTCTTGGTAGGGACCGTCTTGAAGAGAAACAAGTCCAACTGGAGATACTAGGTACAAGCAGGTTTACAGTGGACAGAGATGGGAGAGATGGTGGCCTGGTTCTCTCTCACTGTGTAGGACAAACCAGGAGGAGTCAGGGACTCTTGCTGGGAACGTCTGGAAGAGAAACAAGTTCAACTGGAGATACTAGGTACAAGCAGGTTTACAGTTGGCAGAGATGGGAGAGATGGTGTCCTGGTTCTCTCTCACTGTGTAGGACAAACCAGCAGGAGTCAGTAATTCTTGGTAGGGACCGTCTGGAAGAGAAACAAGTTCAACTGGAGATACTAGGTACAAGCAGGTTTACAGTGGACAGAGATGGGAGAGATGGTGTCCTGGTTCTCTCTCACTGTGTAGGACAAACCAGGAGGAGTCAGGGACTCTTGCTGGGAACGTCTGGAAGAGAAACAAGTTCAACTGGAGATACTAGGTACAAGCAGGTTTACAGTTGGCAGAGATGGGAGAGATGGTGTCCTGGTTCTCTCTCACTGTGTAGGACAAACCAGGAGGAGTCAGTAATTCTTGGTATGGACCGTCTGGAAGAGAAACAAGTTCAACTGGAGATACTAGGTACAAGCAGGTTTACAGTGGACAGAGATGGGAGAGATGGTGTCCTGGTTCTCTCTCACTGTGTAGGACAAACCAGGAGGAGTCAGTAATTCTTGGTAGGGACCGTCTGGAAGAGAAACAAGTTCAACTGGAGATACTAGGTACAAGCAGGTTTACAGTGGAC
Organism: Gibbula magus; assembly: GCA_936450465.1. Lineage (NCBI taxonomy): Eukaryota > Metazoa > Mollusca > Gastropoda > Trochida > Trochidae > Gibbula > Gibbula magus. The sequence goes on along the minus strand of OW388298.1, from coordinate 2,851,611 downwards.
AGAGATGGGAGAGATGGTGTCCTGGTTCTCTCTCACTGTGTAGGACAAACCAGGAGGAGTCAGGGACTCTTGGTAGGGACCGTCTGGAAGAGAAACAAGTTCAACTGGAGATACTAGGTACAAGCAGGTTTACAGTTGGCAGAGATTGGAGAGATGATGTCCTGGTTATCCCTCACTGTGTAGGACAAACCAGGAGGAGTCAGGGACTCGTGGTAGGGACCGTCTGAAAAAGAAACAAGTTCAACTGGAGATACTAGATACAAGCAGGTTTACAGTTGACAGATATGGGAGAGATGGTGTCCTGGTTCTCTCTCACTGTGTAGGACAAACCAGGAGGAATCAGGAACTCGTGGTACTGACCGTCTGAAAAAGAAACAAGTTCAACTGGAGATACTAGGTACAAGCAGGTTTACATTTGACAGAGATGGGAGAGATGGTGTCCTGGTTCTCTCTCACTGTGTAGGACAAACCAGGAGGAGTCAGGGACTCTTGGTAGGGACCGTCTGAAAAAGAAACAAGTTCAACTGGAGATACTAGATACAAGCAGGTTTACAGTTGACAGATATGGGAGAGATGGTGTCCTGGTTCTCTCTCACTGTGTAGGACAAACCAGGAGGAGTCAGGGACTCTTGCTGGGAACGTCTGGAAGAGAAACAAGTTCAACTGGAGATACTAGGTACAAGCAGGTTTACAGTTGGCAGAGATGGGATAGATGGTGTCCTGGTTCTCTCTCACTGTGTAGGACAAACCAGGAGGAGTCAGTAATTCTTGGTAGGGACCGTCTGGAAGAGAAACAAGTTCAACTGGAGATACTAGGTACAAGCAGGTTTACAGTTGACAGAGATGGGAGAGATGATGTCCTGGTTCTCTCTCACTGTGTAGGACAAACTAGGAGGAGTCAGGGACTCTTGCTGGGAACGTCTGGAAGAGAAACAAGTTCAACTGGAGATACTAGGTACAAGCAGGTTTACAGTTGGCAGAGATGGGAGAGATGATGTCCTGGTTATCCCTCACTGTGTAGGACAAACCAGGAGGAGTCAGGGACTCTTGGTAGGGACCCTCTGGAAGGAAAACAAGTTCAACTGGAGATACTAGGTACAAGTAGGTTTACAGTTGGAAGAGATGGGAGAGATGGTGTCCTGGTTCTCTCTCACTGTGTAGGACAAACCAGGAGGAGTCAGGGACTCTTGGTTGGGACCGTCTGGAAGAGAAACAAGTTCAACTGGAGATACTAGGTACAAGCAGGTTTACAGTTGACAGAGATGGGAGAGATGATGTCCTGGTTCTCTCTCACTGTGTAGGACAAACCAGGAGGAATCAGGAACTCGTGGTACTGACCGTCTGAAAAAGAAACAAGTTCAACTGGAGATACTAGGTACAAGCAGGTTTACATTTGACAGAGATGGGAGAGATGGTGTCCTGGTTCTCTCTCACTGTGTAGGACAAACCAGGAGGAGTCAGGGACTCTTGGTAGGGACCGTCTGAAAAAGAAACAAGTTCAACTGGAGATACTAGATACAAGCAGGTCTACAATTGACAGAGATGGAGAGATGATATCCTGGTTCTCTCTCACTGTGTAGGACAAACCAGGAGGAGTCAGGGACTCTTGCTGGGAACGTCTGGAAGAGAAACAAGTTCAACTGGAGATACTAGGTACAAGCAGTTTTACAGTTGGCAGCGATGGGAGAGATGGTGTCCTGGTTCTCTCTCACTGTATAGGTCAAACCAGGAGGAGTCAGGAACTCTTGGTAGGGACCGTCTGGAAGAGAAACAAGTTCAACTGGAGATACTAGGTCAAGCAGGTTTACAGTGGACAGAGATGGGAGAGATGGTGGCCTGGTTCTCTCTCACTGTGTAGGACAAACCAGGAGGAGTCAGTAATTCTTGGTAGGGACCGTCTGGAAGAGAAACAAGTTCAACTGGAGATACTAGGTACAAGCAGGTTTACAGTTGGCAGAGATGGGAGAGATGATGTCCTGGTTATCCCTCACTCTGTAGGACAAACCAGGAGGAGTCAGGAACTCGTGGTACTGACCGTCTGAAAAAGAAACAAGTTCAACTGGAGATACTAGGTACAAGCAGGTTTACATTTGACAGAGATGGGAGAGATGGTGTCCTGGTTCTCTCTCACTGTGTGGGACAAACCATTAGGAGTCAGGGACTCTTGGTAGGGACCGTCTGAAAAAGAAACAAGTTCAACTGGAGATACTAGATACAAGCAGGTCTACAATTGACAGAGATGGAGAGATGATATCCTGGTTCTCTCTCACTGTGTAGGACAAACCAGGAGGAGTCAGGGACTCTTGCTGGGAACGTCTGGAAGAGAAACAAGTTCAACTGGAGATACTAGGTACAAGCAGGTTTACAGTTGGCAGAGATGGGAGAGATGGTGTCCTGGTTCTCTCTCACTGTATAGGTCAAACCAGGAGGAGTCAGGAACTCTTGGTAGGGACCGTCTGGAAGAGAAACAAGTTCAACTGGAGATACTAGGTCAAGCAGGTTTACAGTGGACAGAGTTGGTAGAGATGGTGGCCTGGTTCTCTCTCACTGTGTAGGACAAACCAGGAGGAGTCAGTAATTCTTGGTAGGGACCGTCTGGAAGAGAAACAAGTTCAACTGGAGATACTAGGTACAAGCAGGTTTAAAGTTGGCAGAGATGGGAGAGATGATGTCCTGGTTATCCCTCACTCTGTAGGACAAACCAGGAGGAGTCAGGGACTCTTGGTAGGGACCCTCTGGAAGGGAAACAAGTCAACTGGAGATACTAGGTACAAGTAGGTTTACAGTTGGAAGAGATGGGAGAGATGGTGTCCTGGTTCTCTCTCACTGTGTAGGACAAACCAGGAGGAATCAGGAACTCGTGGTAGGGACCGTCTGAAAAAGAAACAAGTTCAACTGGAGATACTAGATACAAGCAGGTTTACAGTTGACAGAGATGGGAGAGATGGTGTCCTGGTTCTCTCTCACTGTGTAGGACAAACCAGGAGGAATCAGGAACTCGTGGTACTGACCGTCTGAAAAAGAAACAAGTTCAACTGGAGATACTAGGTACAAGCAGGTTTACATTTGACAGAGATGGGAGAGATGGTGTCCTGGTTCTCTCTCACTGTGTAGGACAAACCAGGAGGAGTCAGGGACTCTTGGTAGGGACCGTCTGAAAAAGAAACAAGTTCAACTGGAGATACTAGATACAAGCAGGTCTACAATTGACAGAGATGGAGAGATGATATCCTGGTTCTCTCTCACTGTGTAGGACAAACCAGGAGGAGTCAGGGACTCTTGCTGGGAACGTCTGGAAGAGAAACAAGTTCAACTGGAGATACTAGGTACAAGCAGGTTTACAGTTGGCAGAGATGGGAGAGATGGTGTCCTGGTTCTCTCTCACTGTATAGGTCAAACCAGGAGGAGTCAGGAACTCTTGGTAGGGACCGTCTGGAAGAGAAACAAGTTCAACTGGAGATACTAGGTCAAGCAGGTTTACAGTGGACAGAGTTGGTAGAGATGGTGGCCTGGTTCTCTCTCACTGTGTAGGACAAACCAGGAGGAGTCAGTAATTCTTGGTAGGGACCGTCTGGAAGAGAAACAAGTTCAACTGGAGATACTAGGTACAAGAAGGTTTAAAGTTGGCAGAGATGGGAGAGATGATGTCCTGGTTATCCCTCACTCTGTAGGACAAACCAGGAGGAGTCAGGGACTCTTGGTAGGGACCCTCTGGAAGGGAAACAAGTCAACTGGAGATACTAGGTACAAGTAGGTTTACAGTTGGAAGAGATGGGAGAGATGGTGTCCTGGTTCTCTCTCACTGTGTAGGACAAACCAGGAGGAATCAGGAACTCGTGGTAGGGACCGTCTGAAAAAGAAACAAGTTCAACTGGAGATACTAGATACAAGCAGGTTTACAGTTGACAGAGATGGGAGAGATGGTGTCCTGGTTCTCTCTCACTGTGTAGGACAAACCAGGAGGAATCAGGAACTCGTGGTACTGACCGTCTGAAAAAGAAACAAGTTCAACTGGAGATACTAGGTACAAGCAGGTTTACATTTGACAGAGATGGGAGAGATGGTGTCCTGGTTCTCTCTCACTGTGTAGGACAAACCAGGAGGAGTCAGGGACTCTTGGTAGGGACCGTCTGAAAAAGAAACAAGTTCAACTGGAGATACTAGATACAAGCATGTCTACAATTGACAGAGATGGGAGAGATGGTGTCCTGGTTCTCTCTCACTGTGTAGGACAAACCAGGAGGAGTCAGGGACTCTTGCTGGGAACGTCTGGAAGAGAAACAAGTTCAACTGGAGATACTAGGTACAAGCAGGTTTACAGTTGGCAGAGATGGGAGAGATGGTGTCCTGGTTCTCTCTCACTGTGTAGGACAAACCAGGAGGAGTCAGTAATTCTTGGTAGGCGCCGTCTGGAAGAGAAACAAGTTCAACTGGAGATACTAGGTACAAGCAGGTTTACAGTGGACAGAGATGGGAGAGATGGTGTCCTGGTTCTCTCTCACTGTGTAGGACAAACCAGGAGGAGTCAGTAATTCTTGGTAGGGACCGTCTGGAAGAGAAACAAGTTCAACTGGAGATACTAGGTACAAGCAGGTTTACAGTGGACAGAGATGGGAGAGATGGTGTCCTGGTTCTCTCTCACTGTGTAGGACAAACCAGGAGGAGTCAGGGACTCTTGGTAGGGACCGTCTGGAAGAGAAACAAGTTCAACTGGAGATACTAGGTACAAGCAGGTTTACAGTTGGCAGAGATGGGAGAGATGATGTCCTGGTTATCCCTCACTGTGTAGGACAAACCAGGAGGAGTCAGGGACTCTTGGTAGGGAAACTCTGGAAGGGAAAAAAGTTCAACTGGAGATACTAGGTACAAGTAGGTTTACAGTTGGAAGAGATGGGAGAGATGGTGTCCTGGTTCTCTCACACTGTGTAGGACAAACCAGGAGGAGTCAGGGACTCTTGGTTGGGACCGTCTGGAAGAGAAACAAGTTCAACTGGAGATACTAGGTACAAGCAGGTTTACAGTTGACAAAGATGGGAGAGATGATGTCCTGGTTCTCTCTCACTGTGTAGGACAAACCAGGAGGAATCAGGAACTCGTGGTACTGACCGTCTGAAAAAGAAACAAGTTCAACTGGAGATACTAGGTACAAGCAGGTTTACATTTGACAGAGATGGGAGAGATGGTGTCCTGGTTCTCTCTCACTGTGTAGGACAAACCAGGAGGAGTCAGGGACTCTTGGTAGGGACCGTCTGAAAAAGAAACAAGTTCAACTGGAGATACTAGATACAAGCAGGTCTACAATTGACAGAGATGGAGAGATGATATCCTGGTTCTCTCTCACTGTGTAGGACAAACCAGGAGGAGTCAGGGACTCTTGCTGGGAACGTCTGGAAGAGAAACAAGTTCAACTGGAGATACTAGGTACAAGCAGGTTTACAGTTGGCAGAGATGGGAGAGATGGTGTCCTGGTTCTCTCTCACTGTATAGGTCAAACCAGGAGGAGTCAGGAACTCTTGGTAGGGACCGTCTGGAAGAGAAACAAGTTCAACTGGAGATACTAGGTACAAGCAGGTTTACAGTGGACAGAGATGGGAGAGATGGTGGCCTGGTTCTCTCTCACTGTGTAGGACAAACCAGGAGGAATCAGGAACTCGTGGTAGGGACCGTCTGAAAAAGAAACAAGTTCAACTGGAGATACTAGATACAAGCAGGTTTACAGTTGACAGAGATGGGAGAGATGGTGTCCTGGTTCTCTCTCACTGTGTAGGACAAACCAGGAGGAATCAGGAACTCGTGGTACTGACCGTCTGAAAAAGAAACAAGTTCAACTGGAGACACTAGGTACAAGCAGGTTTACATTAGACAGAGATGGGAGAGATGGTGTCCTGGTTCTCTCTCACTGTGTAGGACAAACCAGGAGGAGTCAGGGACTCTTGGTAGGGACCGTCTGAAAAAGAAACAAGTTCAACTGGAGATACTAGATACAAGCAGGTCTACAATTGACAGAGATGGGAGAGATGGTGCCCTGGTTCTCTCTCACTGTGTAGGACAAACCAGGAGGAGTCAAGGACTCTTGCTGGGAACGTCTGGAAGAGAAACAAGTTCAACTGGAGATACTAGGTACAAGCAGGTTTACAGTTGGCAGAGATGGGAGAGATGGTGTCCTGGTTCTCTCTCACTGTGTAGGACAAACCAGGAGGAGTCAGTAATTCTTGGTAGGGACCGTCTGGAAGAGAAACAAGTTCAACTGGAGATACTAGATACAAGCAGGTCTACAATTGACAGAGATGGGAGAGATGGTGTCCTGGTTCTCTCTCACTGTGTAGGACAAACCAGGAGGAGTCAGGGACTCTTGCTGGGAACGTCTGGAAGAGAAACAAGTTCAACTGGAGATACTAGGTACAAGCAGGTTTACAGTTGGCAGAGATGGGAGAGATGGTGTCCTGGTTCTCTCTCACTGTGTAGGACAAACCAGGAGGAGTCAGTAATTCTTGGTAGGGACCGTCTGGAAGAGAAACAAGTTCAACTGGAGATACTAGATACAAGCAGGTCTACAATTGACAGAGATGGGAGAGATGGTGTCCTGGTTCTCTCTCACTGTGTAGGACAAACCAGGAGGAGTCAGGGACTCTTGCTGGGAACGTCTGGAAGAGAAACAAGTTCAACTGGAGATACTAGGTACAAGCAGGTTTACAGTTGGCAGAGATGGGAGAGATGGTGTCCTGGTTCTCTCTCACTGTGTAGGACAAACCAGGAGGAGTCAGTAATTCTTGGTAGGGACCGTCTGGAAGAGAAACAAGTTCAACTGGAAATACTAGGTACAAGCAGGTTTACAGTGGACAGAGATGTGAGAGATGGTGTCCTGGTTCTCTCTCACTGTGTAGGACAAACCAGGAGGAGTCAGTAATTCTTGGTAGGGACCGTCTGGAAGAGAAACAAGTTCAACTGGAGATACTAGGTACAAGCAGGTTTACAGTGGACAGAGATGGGAGAGATGGTGTCCTGGTTCTCTCTCACTGTGTAGGACAAACCAGGAGGAGTCAGGGACTCTTGGTAGGGACCGTCTGGAAGAGAAACAAGTTCAACTGGAGATACTAGGTACAAGCAGGTTTACAGTTGGCAGAGATGGGAGAGATGATGTCCTGGTTATCCCTCACTGTGTAGGACAAACCAGGAGGAGTCAGGGACTCTCGGTAGGGAAACTCTGGAAGGGAAAAAAGTTCAACTGGAGATACTAGGTACAAGTAGGTTTACAGTTGGAAGAGATGGGAGAGATGGTGTCCTGGTTCTCTCACACTGTGTAGGACAAACCAGGAGGAGTCAGGGACTCTTGGTTGGGACCGTCTGGAAGAGAAACAAGTTCAACTGGAGATACTAGGTACAAGCAGGTTTACAGTTGACAAAGATGGGAGAGATGATGTCCTGGTTCTCTCTCACTGTGTAGGACAAACCAGGAGGAATCAGGAACTCGTGGTACTGACCGTCTGAAAAAGAAACAAGTTCAACTGGAGATACTAGGTACAAGCAGGTTTACAGTTGTAAGAGATGGGAGAGATGGTGTCCTGGTTCTCTCTCACTGTGTAGGACAAACCAGGAGGAGTCAGGGACTCTTGGTAGGGACCGTCTGAAAAAGAAACAAGTTCAACTGGAGATACTAGATACAAGCAGGTCTACAATTGACAGAGATGGAGAGATGATATCCTGGTTCTCTCTCACTGTGTAGGACAAACCAGGAGGAGTCAGGGACTCTTGCTGGGAACGTCTGGAAGAGAAACAAGTTCAACTGGAGATACTAGGTACAAGCAGGTTTACAGTTGGCAGAGATGGGAGAGATGGTGTCCTGGTTCTCTCTCACTGTATAGGTCAAACCAGGAGGAGTCAGGAACTCTTGGTAGGGACCGTCTGGAAGAGAAACAAGTTCAACTGGAGATACTAGGTACAAGCAGGTTTACAGTGGACAGAGATGGGAGAGATGGTGGCCTGGTTCTCTCTCACTGTGTAGGACAAACCAGGAGGAGTCAGTAATTCTTGGTAGGGACCGTCTGGAAGAGAAACAAGTTCAACTGGAGATACTAGGTACAAGCAGGTTTACAGTTGGCAGAGATGGGAGAGATGATGTCCTGGTTATCCCTCACTGTGTAGGACAAACCAGGAGGAGCCAGGGACTCTTGGTAGGGACCCTCTGGAAGGGAAACAAGTTCAACTGGAGATACTAGGTACAAGTAGGTTTACAGTTGGAAGAGATGGGAGAGATGGTGTCCTGGTTCTCTCTCACTGTGTAGGACAAACCAGGAGGAATCAGGAACTCGTGGTAGGGACCGTCTGAAAAAGAAACAAGTTCAACTGGAGATACTAGATACAAGCAGGTTTACAGTTGACAGAGATGGGAGAGATGGTGTCCTGGTTCTCTCTCACTGTGTAGGACAAACCAGGAGGAATCAGGAACTCGTGGTACTGACCGTCTGAAAAAGAAACAAGTTCAACTGGAGATACTAGGTACAAGCAGGTTTACATTAGACAGAGATGGGAGAGATGGTGTCCTGGTTCTCTCTCACTGTGTAGGACAAACCAGGAGGAGTCAGGGACTCTTGGTAGGGACCGTCTGAAAAAGAAACAAGTTCAACTGGAGATACTAGATACAAGCAGGTCTACAATTGACAGAGATGGGAGAGATGGTGTCCTGGTTCTCTCTCACTGTGTAGGACAAACCAGGAGGAGTCAAGGACTCTTGCTGGGAACGTCTGGAAGAGAAACAAGTTCAACTGGAGATACTAGGTACAAGCAGGTTTACAGTTGGCAGAGATGGGAGAGATGGTGTCCTGGTTCTCTCTCACTGTGTAGGACAAACCAGGAGGAGTCAGTAATTCTTGGTAGGGACCGTCTGGAAGAGAAACAAGTTCAACTGGAGATACTAGATACAAGCAGGTCTACAATTGACAGAGATGGGAGAGATGGTGTCCTGGTTCTCTCTCACTGTGTAGGACAAACCAGGAGGAGTCAGGGACTCTTGCTGGGAACGTCTGGAAGAGAAACAAGTTCAACTGGAGATACTAGGTACAAGCAGGTTTACAGTTGGCAGAGATGGGAGAGATGGTGTCCTGGTTCTCTCTCACTGTGTAGGACAAACCAGGAGGAGTCAGTAATTCTTGGTAGGGACCGTCTGGAAGAGAAACAAGTTCAACTGGAGATACTAGGTACAAGCAGGTTTACAGTGGACAGAGATGGGAGAGATGGTGTCCTGGTTCTCTCTCACTGTGTAGGACAAACCAGGAGGAGTCAGGGACTCTTGGTTGGGACCGTCTGGAAGAGAAACAAGTTCAACTGGAGATACTAGGTACAAGCAGGTTTACAGTTGACAAAGATGGGAGAGATGATGTCCTGGTTCTCTCTCACTGTGTAGGACAAACCAGGAGGAATCAGGAACTCGTGGTACTGACCGTCTGAAAAAGAAACAAGTTCAACTGGAGATACTAGGTACAAGCAGGTTTACATTTGACAGAGATGGGAGAGATGGTGTCCTGGTTCTCTCTCACTGTGTAGGACAAACCAGGAGGAGTCAGGGACTCTTGGTAGGGACCGTCTGAAAAAGAAACAAGTTCAACTGGAGATACTAGATACAAGCAGGTCTACAATTGACAGAGATGGAGAGATGATATCCTGGTTCTCTCTCACTGTGTAGGACAAACCAGGAGGAGTCAGGGACTCTTGCTGGGAACGTCTGGAAGAGAAACAAGTTCAACTGGAGATACTAGGTACAAGTAGGTTTACAGTTGGAAGAGATGGGAGAGATGGTGTCCTGGTTCTCTCTCACTGTGTTGGACAAACCAGGAGGAATCAGGAACTCGTGGTAGGGACCGTCTGAAAAAGAAACAAGTTCAACTGGAGATACTAGGTACAAGCAGGTTTACATTTGACAGAGATGGGAGAGATGGTGTCCTGGTTCTCTCTCACTGTGTAGGACAAACCAGGAGGAGTCAGGGACTCTTGGTAGGGACCGTCTGAAAAAGAAACAAGTTCAACTGGAGATACTAGATACAAGCAGGTCTACAATTGACAGAGATGGGAGAGATGGTGTCCTGGTTCTCTCTCACTGTGTAGGACAAACCAGGAGGAGTCAGGGACTCTTGCTGGGAACGTCTGGAAGAGAAACAAGTTCAACTGGAGATACTAGGTACAAGCAGGTTTACAGTTGGCAGAGATGGGAGAGATGGTGTCCTGGTTCTCTCTCACTGTGTAGGACAAACCAGGAGGAGTCAGTAATTCTTGGTAGGGACCGTCTGGAAGAGAAACAAGTTCAACTGGAGATACTAGGTACAAGCAGGTTTACAGTGGACAGAGATGGGAGAGATGGTGTCCTGGTTCTCTCTCACTGTGTAGGACAAACCAGGAGGAGTCAGTAATTCTTGGTAGGGACCGTCTGGAAGAGAAACAAGTTCAACTGGAGATACTAGGTACAAGCAGGTTTACAGTTGGCAGAGATGGGAGAGATGGTGTCCTGGTTCTCTCTCGCTGTGTAGGACAAACCAGGAGGAGTCAGGGACTCTTGGTTGGGACCGTCTGGAAGAGAAACAAGTTCAACTGGAGATACTAGGTACAAGCAGGTTTACAGTTGACAGAGATGGGAGAGATGATGTCCTGGTTCTCTCTCACTGTGTAGGACAAACCAGGAGGAATCAGGAACTCGTGGTACTGACCGTCTGAAAAAGAAACAAGTTCAACTGGAGATACTAGGTACAAGCAGGTTTACATTTGTCAGAGATGGGAGAGATGGTGTCCTGGTTCTCTCTCACTGTGTAGGACAAACCAGGAGGAGTCAGGGACTCTTGGTAGGGACCGTCTGAAAAAGAAACAAGTTCAACTGGAGATACTAGATACAAGCAGGTCTACAATTGACAGAGATGGAGAGATGATATCCTGGTTCTCTCTCACTGTGTAGGACAAACCAGGAGGAGTCAGGGACTCTTGGTAGGGACCGTCTGGAAGAGAAACAAGTTCAACTGGAGATACTAGGTACAAGCAGGTTTACAGTTGACAGAGATGGGAGAGATGATGTCCTGGTTCTCTCTCACTGTGTTGGACAAACCAGGAGGAGTCAGGGACTCTTGGTAGGGACCGTCTGGAAGAGAAAAAAGTTCAACTGGAGATACTAGGTACAAGCAGGTTTACAGTTGGCAGAACAGGAGATTGGAGAGATGGTGTCCTGGTTTTCTCTCACTGTGTAGGACAAACCAGGAGGAGTCAGGGACTCTTGGTAGGGACCCTCTGGAAGAGAAACAAGTAAACTGGAGATACTAGGTACAAGCACGTTTACAGTTGGCAGAGATGAGAGAGATGATGTCCTGGTTCTCTCTCACTGTGTAGGACAAACCAGGAGGAGTCAGGGACTCTTGCTTGGAACGTCTGGAAGAGAAACAAGTTCAACTGGAGATACTAGGTACAAGTTGGTTTACAGTTGACAGAGATGGGAGAGATGATGTCCTGGTTCTCTCTCACGGTGTAGGACAAACCAGGAGGAGTCAGGGACTCTTTGTAGGGACCGTCTGGAAGAGAAACATGTTCAACTGGAGATACTAGGTACAAGCAGGTCTACAATTGACAGAGATGGAGAGATGATGTCCTGGTTCTCTCTCACTGTGTAGGACAAACCAGGAGGAGTCAGGGACTCTTGCTGGGAACGTCTGGAAGAGAAACAAGTTCAACTGGAGATACTAGGTACAAGCAGGTTTGCAGTTGGCAGAGATGGGAGAGATGGTGTCCTGGTTCTCTCTCACTGTGTAGGACAAACCAGGAGGAGTCAGGGACTCTTGGTAGGGACCGTCTGGAAGAGAAACAAGTTCAACTGGAGATACTAGGTACAAGCAGGTTTACAGTTGGCAGAACAGGAGATGGGAGAGATGGTGTCCTGGTTCTCTCTCACTGTGTAGGACAAACCAGGAGGAGTCAGGGACTCTTGGTAGGGACCATCAGGAAGGGAAACAAGTTCAACTGGAGATACTAGGTACAAGTAGGTTTACAGTTGGAAGAGATGGGAGAGATGGTGTCCTGGTTCTCTCTCACTGTGTAGGACAAACCAGGAGGAGTCAGGGACTCTTGGTAGGGACCGTCTGGAAGAGAAACAAGTTCAACTGGAGATACTAGGTACAAGCAGGTTTACAGTTGGCAGAACAGGAGATGGGAGAGATGGTGTCCTGGTTCTCTCTCACTGTGTAGGACAAACCAGGAGGAGTCAGGGACTCTTGGTAGGGACCCTCTGGAAGAGAAACAAGTTCAACTGGAGATACTAGATACAAGCAGGTTTACAGTTGGCAGAGATGGGAGAGATGATGTCCTGGTTCTCTCTCACTGTGTAGGACAAACCAGGAGGAGTCAGGGACTCTTGCTGGGAACGTCTGGAAGAGAAACAAGTTCAACTGGAGATACTAGGTACAAGCAGGTTTACAGTTGGCAGAGATGGGAGAGATGGTGTCCTGGTTCTCTCTCACTGTGTAGGACAAACCAGGAGGAGTCAGGGACACTTGGTAGGGACCGTCTGGAAGAGAAACAAGTTCAAATGGAGATACTAGGTACAAGCAGATTTACAGTTGGCAGAGATGGGAGAGATGATGTCCTGGTTATCCCTCACTGTGTAAGACAAACCAGGAGGAGTCAGGGACTCTTGGTAGGGACCATCAGGAAGGGAAACAAGTTCAACTGGAGATACTAGGTACAAGTAGGTTTACAGTTGGAAGAGATGGGAGAGATGGTGTCCTGGTTCTCTCTCACTGTGTAGGACAAACCAGGAGGAGTCAGGGACTCTTGGTAGGGACCGTCTGGAAGAGAAACAAGTTCAACTGGAGATACTAGGTACAAGCAGGTTTACAGTTGGCAGAACAGGAGATGGGAGAGATGGTGTCCTGGATCTCTCTCACTGTGTAGGACAAACCAGGAGGAGTCAGGGACTCTTGGTAGGGACCCTCTGGAAGAGAAACAAGTTCAACTGGAGATACTAGGTACAAGCAGGTTTACAGTTGGCAGAGATGGGAGAGATGATGTCCTGGTTCTCTCTCACTTTGTAGGACAAACCAGGAGGAGTCAGGGACTCTTGCTGGGAACGTCTGGAAGAGAAACAAGTTCAACTGGAGATACTAGGTACAAGTTGGTTTAAAGTTGACAGAGATGGGAGAGTTGATGTCCTGGTTCTCCCTCACTGTGTAGGACAAACCAGGAGGAGTCAGGGACTCTTGGTAGGGACCCTCTGGAAGGGAAACAAATTTAACTGGAGATACTAGGTACAAGTAGGTTTACAGTTGGAAGAAATGGGAGAGATGGTGTCCTGGTTCTCTCTCACTGTGTAGGACAAACCAGGAGGAGTCAGGGACTCTTGGTAGGGACCCTCTGGAAAAGAAACAAGTTCAACTGGAGATACTAGGTACAAGCAGGTTTACAGTTGACAGAGATGGGAGAGATGATGTCCTGGTTATCCCTCACTGTGTAGGACAAACCAGGAGGAGTCAGGGACTCTTGGTAGGGACCCTCTGGAAGGGAAACAAGTTCAACTGGATATACTAGGCAAAGTAGGTTTACAGTTGGAAGAGATGGGAGAGATGGTGTCCTGGTTCTCTCTCACTGTGTAGGACAAACCAGGAGGAGTCAGGGACTCTTGGTAGGGACCGTCTGGAAGAGAAAGAAGTTCAACTGGAGATACTAGGTACAAGCAGGTTTACAGTTGACAGAGATGGGAGAGATGGTGTCCTGGTTCTCTCTCACTGTGTAGGACAAACCAGGAGGAGTCAGGGACTATTGGTAGGGACCGTCTGGAAGAGAAACAAGATCAACTGGAGATACTAGGTACAAGCAGGTTTACAGTTGACAGAGATGGGAGAGATGGTGTCCTGGTTCCCACTCACTGTGTAGGACAAACCAGGAGGAGTCAGGGACTATTGGTAGGGACCGTCTGGAAGAGAAACAAGTTCAACTTTAGATACTAGGTACAAGCAGGTTTACAGTTGACAGAGATGGGAGAGATGGTGTCCTGGTTCTCTCTCACTGTGTAGGACAAACCAGGAGGAGTCAGGGACTCTTGGTAGGGACCGTCTGGAAGGGAAACAATTTCAACTGGAGATACTAGGTACAAGTTGGTTTACAGTTGACAGAGATGGGAGAGATGATGTTCTGGTTCTCCCTTACTGTGTAGGACAAACCAGGAGGAGTCAGAGACTCTTGGTAGGGACCGTCTGGAAGAGAAACAAGTTCAACTGGAGATACTAGGTACAAGCAGGTTTACAGTTGACAGAGATGGGAGAGATGATGTCCTGGTTCTCTTTCACTGTGTAGGACAAACCAGGAGGAGTCAGGGACTCTTGGTAGGGACCTGTCTGGAAGAGAAACAAGTTCAACTGGAGATACTAGGTACAAGCAGGTCTACAATTGACAGAGATGGGAGAGATGATGTCCTGGTTCTCTCTCACTGTGTAGGACAAACCAGGAGTAGTCAGGGACTCTTGGTAGGGACCGTCTGGAAGAGAAACACGTTCAACTGGAGATACTAGATACAAGCAGGTCTACAATTGACAGAGATGGGAGAGATGGTGTCCTGGTTCTCTCTCACTGTGTAGGACAAACCAGGAGGAGTCAGGGACTCTTGGTAGGGACCGTCTGAAAAAGAAACAAGTTCAACTGGAGATACTAGATACAAGCAGGTCTACAATTGACAGAGATGGGAGAGATGGTGTCCTGGTTCTCTCTCACTGTGTAGGACAAACCAGGAGGAGTCAAGGACTCTTGCTGGGAACGTCTGGAAGAGAAACAAGTTCAACTGGAGATACTAGGTACAAGCAGGTTTACAGTTGGCAGAGATGGGAGAGATGGTGTCCTGGTTCTCTCTCACTGTGTAGGACAAACCAGGAGGAGTCAGTAATTCTTGGTAGGGACCGTCTAGAAGAGAAACAAGTTCAACTGGAGATACTAGATACAAGCAGGTCTACAATTGACAGAGATGGGAGAGATGGTGTCCTGGTTCTCTCTCACTGTGTAGGACAAACCAGGAGGAGTCAGGGACTCTTGCTGGGAACGTCTGGAAGAGAAACAAGTTCAACTGGAGATACTAGGTACAAGCAGGTTTACAGTTGGCAGAGATGGGAGAGATGGTGTCCTGGTTCTCTCTCACTGTGTAGGACAAACCAGGAGGAGTCAGTAATTCTTGGTAGGGACCGTCTGGAAGAGAAACAAGTTCAACTGGAGATACTAGGTACAAGCAGGTTTACAGTGGACAGAGATGGGAGAGATGGTGTCCTGGTTCTCTCTCACTGTGTAGGACAAACCAGGAGGAGTCAGGGACTCTTGGTTGGGACCGTCTGGAAGAGAAACAAGTTCAACTGGAGATACTAGGTACAAGCAGGTTTACAGTTGACAGAGATGGGAGAGATGATGTCCTGGTTCTCTCTCACTGTGTAGGACAAACCAGGAGGAATCAGGAACTCGTGGTACTGACCGTCTGAAAAAGAAACAAGTTCAACTGGAGATACTAGGTACAAGCAGGTTTACATTTGACAGAGATGGGAGAGATGGTGTCCTGGTTCTCTCTCACTGTGTAGGACAAACCAGGAGGAGTCAGGGACTCTTGGTAGGGACCGTCTGAAAAAGAAACAAGTTCAACTGGAGATACTAGATACAAGCAGGTCTACAATTGACAGAGATGGAGAGATGATATCCTGGTTCTCTCTCACTGTGTAGGACAAACCAGGAGGAGTCAGGGACTCTTGGTAGGGACCGTCTGGAAGAGAAACAAGTTCAACTGGAGATACTAGGTACAAGCAGGTTTACAGTTGACAGAGATGGGAGAGATGATGTCCTGGTTCTCTCTCACTGTGTTGGACAAACCAGGAGGAGTCAGGGACTCTTGGTAGGGACCGTCTGGAAGAGAAAAAAGTTCAACTGGAGATACTAGGTACAAGCAGGTTTACAGTTGGCAGAACAGGAGATGGGAGAGATGGTGTCCTGGTTTTCTCTCACTGTGTAGGACAAACCAGGAGGAGTCAGGGACTCTTGGTAGGGACCCTCTGGAAGAGAAACAAGTAAACTGGAGATACTAGGTACAAGCAGGTTTACAGTTGGCAGAGATGAGAGAGATGATGTCCTGGTTCTCTCTCACTGTGTAGGACAAACCAGGAGGAGTCAGGGACTCTTGCTTGGAACGTCTGGAAGAGAAACAAGTTCAACTGGAGATACTAGGTACAAGTTGGTTTACAGTTGACAGAGATGGGAGAGATGATGTCCTGGTTCTCTCTCACGGTGTAGGACAAACCAGGAGGAGTCAGGGACTCTTTGTAGGGACCGTCTGGAAGAGAAACATGTTCAACTGGAGATACTAGGTACAAGCAGGTCTACAATTGACAGAGATGGAGAGATGATGTCCTGGTTCTCTCTCACTGTGTAGGACAAACCAGGAGGAGTCAGGGACTCTTGCTGGGAACGTCTGGAAGAGAAACAAGTTCAACTGGAGATACTAGGTACAAGCAGGTTTGCAGTTGGCAGAGATGGGAGAGATGGTGTCCTGGTTCTCTCTCACTGTGTAGGACAAACCAGGAGGAGTCAGGGACACTTGGTAGGGACCGTCTGGAAGAGAAACAAGTTCAAATGGAGATACTAGGTACAAGCAGATTTACAGTTGGCAGAGATGGGAGAGATGATGTCCTGGTTATCCCTCACTGTGTAGGACAAACCAGGAGGAGTCAGGGACTCTTGGTAGGGACCATCAGGAAGGGAAACAAGTTCAACTGGAGATACTAGGTACAAATAGGTTTACAGTTGGAAGAGATGGGAGAGATGGTGTCCTGGTTCTCTCTCACTGTGTAGGACAAACCAGGAGGAGTCAGGGACTCTTGGTAGGGACCGTCTGGAAGAGAAACAAGTTCAACTGGAGATACTAGGTACAAGCAGGTTTACAGTTGGCAGAGATGGGAGAGATGGTGTCCTGGTTCTCTCTCACTGTGTAGGACAAACCAGGAGGAGTCAGGGACTCTTGGTAGGGACCCTCTGGAAGAGAAACAAGTTCAACTGGAGATACTAGATACAAGCAGGTTTACAGTTGGCAGAGATGGGAGAGATGATGTCCTGGTTCTCTCTCACTGTGTAGGACAAACCAGGAGGAGTCAGGGACTCTTGCTGGGAACGTCTGGAAGAGAAACAAGTTCAACTGGAGATACTAGGTACAAGCAGGTTTACAGTTGGCAGAGATGGGAGAGATGGTGTCCTGGTTCTCTCTCACTGTGTAGGACAAACCAGGAGGAGTCAGGGACACTTGGTAGGGACCGTCTGGAAGAGAAACAAGTTCAAATGGAGATACTAGGTACAAGCAGATTTACAGTTGGCAGAGATGGGAGAGATGATGTCCTGGTTATCCCTCACTGTGTAGGACAAACCAGGAGGAGTCAGGGACTCTTGGTAGGGACCATCAGGAAGGGAAACAAGTTCAACTGGAGATACTAGGTACAAGTAGGTTTACAGTTGGAAGAGATGGGAGAGATGGTGTCCTGGTTCTCTCTCACTGTGTAGGACAAACCAGGAGGAGTCAGGGACTCTTGGTAGGGACCGTCTGGAAGAGAAACAAGTTCAACTGGAGATACTAGGTACAAGCAGGTTTACAGTTGGCAGAGATGGGAGAGATGGTGTCCTGGTTCTCTCTCACTTTGTAGGACAAACCAGGAGGAGTCAGGGACTCTTGCTGGGAACGTCTGGAAGAGAAACAAGTTCAACTGGAGATACTAGGTACAAGTTGGTTTAAAGTTGACAGAGATGGGAGAGTTGATGTCCTGGTTCTCCCTCGCTGTGTAGGACAAACCAGGAGGAGTCAGGGACTCTTGGTAGGGACCCTCTGGAAGGGAAACAAATTTAACTGGAGATACTAGGTACAAGTAGGTTTACAGTTGGAAGAAATGGGAGAGATGGTGTCCTGGTTCTCTCTCACTGTGTAGGACAAACCAGGAGGAGTCAGGGACTCTTGGTAGGGACCCTCTGGAAAAGAAACAAGTTCAACTGGAGATACTAGGTACAAGCAGGTTTACAGTTGACAGAGATGGGAGAGATGATGTCCTGGTTATCCCTCACTGTGTAGGACAAACCAGGAGGAGTCAGGGACTCTTGGTAGGGACCCTCTGGAAGGGAAACAAGTTCAACTGGAGATACTAGGCAAAGTAGGTTTACAGTTGGAAGAGATGGGAGAGATGGTGTCCTGGTTCTCTCTCACTGTGTAGGACAAACCAGGAGGAGTCAGGGACTCTTGGTAGGGACCGTCTGGAAGAGAAAGAAGTTCAACTGGAGATACTAGGTACAAGCAGGTTTACAGTTGACAGAGATGGGAGAGATGGTGTCCTGGTTCTCTCTCACTGTGTAGGACAAACCAGGAGGAGTCAGGGACTATTGGTAGGGACCGTCTGGAAGAGAAACAAGATCAACTGGAGATACTAGGTACAAGCAGGTTTACAGTTGACAGAGATGGGAGAGATGGTGTCCTGGTTCCCACTCACTGTGTAGGACAAACCAGGAGGAGTCAGGGACTATTGGTAGGGACCGTCTGGAAGAGAAACAAGTTCAACTTTAGATACTAGGTACAAGCAGGTTTACAGTTGACAGAGATGGGAGAGATGGTGTCCTGGTTCTCTCTCACTGTGTAGGACAAACCAGGAGGAGTCAGGGACTCTTGGTAGGGACCGTCTGGAAGAGAAACAAGTTCAACTTTAGATACTAGGTACAAGCAGGTTTACAGTTGACAGAGATGGGAGAGATGGTGTCCTGGTTCTCTCTCACTGTGTAGGACAAACCAGGAGGAGTCAGTAATTCTTGGTAGGGACCGTCTGGAAGGGAAACAATTTCAACTGGAGAAACTAGGTACAGGCAAGTTTACAGTTGACAGAGATGGGAGAGATGATGTTCTGGTTCTCCCTTACTGTGTAGGACAAACCAGGAGGAGTCAGAGACTCTTGGTAGGGACCGTCTGGAAGAGAAACAAGTTCAACTGGAGATACTAGGTACAAGCAGGTTTACAGTTGACAGAGATGGGAGAGATGATGTCCTGGTTCTCTTTCACTGTGTAGGACAAACCAGGAGGAGTCAGGGACTCTTGGTAGGGACCTGTCTGGAAGAGAAACAAGTTCAACTGGAGATACTAGGTACAAGCAGGTCTACAATTGACAGAGATGGGAGAGATGATGTCCTGGTTCTCTCTCACTGTGTAGGACAAACCAGGAGTAGTCAGGGACTCTTGGTAGGGACCGTCTGGAAGAGAAACACGTTCAACTGGAGATACTAGGTACAAGCAGGTTTACAGTTGACAGAGATGGGAGAGATGGTGTCCTGGTTCTCTCTCACTGTGTAGGACAAACCAGGAGGAATCAGGAACTCGTGGCAGGGACCGTCTGGAAGAGAAACACGTTCAACTGGAGATACTAGGTACAAGCAGGTTTACAGTTGACAGAGATGGGAGAGATGGTGTCCTGGTTTTCTCTCATTTTGTAAGACAAACCAGGAGGAATCAGGAACTCGTGGTACTGACCGTCTGAAAAAGAAAAAAAGTTCAACTGGAGATACTAGGTACAAGCAGGTTTACAGTTGGCAGAACAGGAGATGGGAGAGATGCTGACCTGGTTCTCTCTCACTGTGTAGGACAAACCACGAGGAGTCAGGGACACTTGGTAGTTACCGTCTGGAAGAGAAATAAGTTCAACTGGAGATACTAGGTACAAGCAGGTTTACAGTTGACAGAACAGGAGATGGGAGAGATGGTGTCCTGGTTCTCTCTCACTGTGTAGGACAAACCAGGAGGAGTCAGGGCCTCTTGGTAGGGACCGTCTGGAAGAGAGACAAGTTCAACTGGAGATACTAGATACAAGAAGGTTTACAGTCCTCATTGTGTCTGTCAAGCAGTTGTTTATAACTTTAAAGTGTACTCACATTCCGATTCCATCCGGTACACATCACTCCAGTCAGACTCAAGACCTCGACTTTCAACTGCTCTACATCTTAAGTTCTGAGGGTCACGTGAGTTCACGGTGAAGGTGAAGGACGTTACAGGATTAAGGGTCACAATAGTTCCATCCCTCTCCCAAGTGTAGGTCAAGGTCAGTCCATGACCTGTAGGGAGACTTGTTGAGGTCGAGGTACAGGTCAAGGTCACTTGCTTCGTGTAGACTGGTGTTGTGCTGGGGGAAGGTCGGGGAGGCTTTGTTGGTTTACCTGGAGTGAAATATAAACTCATGAAAAGATGTGTGCTCAGGCATGCAAGGTTGCAAATGGTTAGAATGTGTTCTTGTACCCCATAATATATACATCTATTAATATTTAATTAAAGTACTGAAATGTAGGTCAAATGGTAGTGCCAAGTTGGACAAATTTAAATTTACTTGTATTCTAATGGCCCATTTTCATTGTCATGTGTTTCTTGCCCCAAAAAACGTTGAAATAGACATTTAGATCATCAAATTTGAATGAATAGATATGGGTTGGAGGTGTCGTCGGCCATTTTTGACGCCATAATGAATTGGTTTGTTCCATAATAGAAAAAACACCATTTGTTATGATATTAATGTGTTCGTTGCCCCCTTGGGATAGACACAAAGATTTGAGTTGATGGTTACAAAGTAATGATCATTAAACGGTTTTGGCGGCCATCTTGGAAAACAACACCTTTTGGGGGGTCCTACTTTGGTAAACTTTTAGTGTGTTATGAAGTACACTAAACCTTACCAAAATCAGTTGAGAAACCTCTTTGTAGCAACTTTGTTGGGGGTTAAACTGTATTTTAACCTGATGAGTCACTTATATACCACATATGTTGGTATGTATAGTATTGCTAAATTACAATCCCTTGAAGTGCAATAAGTAATTACATAAAAGTAACAAGTGACAGAACTTGTATTCATTAACTGTAATGTTACCAATGATATATTGTAATTGTTTGTTATTGTTATCGGTTTTAAACTCTGCTTGAAAAAGTGATAACAATGCAATGAGATGTAATTTGCTCAGTTTTTGAGTCAACATACCGAACACAATGTCATATTGTGAATACCACGTGAATACACATATGGTTAAAGAAAAGAAAGAAGTATTACATTGAAGTACTTTAATTAACCCAAACATATGTAATTATATGAGTATATGAATTATACATAGTATATGATTCAGACTGATGTGAAATGTCACTGTAAACAGATCAAACTGGAAAAAGCTCGCAATAACCGTAATCAGTATAGATCAGATATCCTAGCACAGTCACCATATCGAATATTTGTTTATACCTTTGTACAAACTCTATTTAAGCAGTGACGAAATGAACTTTTCCTAAATTATATCCTAAGTGGATGAATTATGATTAAGTATTTTATTATATAACTAGCAATGAAATATGTGATTATACGATTAAAATATAATCCATATTTGCACATAAGCAGTAGAAAGTCATAGTTTCACTGCAGTGACTTACGTGTGGCCTGTATACTCTTCGTACAAGCAGAACTTTATAAATGTACATAGACATGTTCTTCAATGTCTCAGGCATCTTCACTTGACGAGATGATACCGTAAAATATCATTGGTCTAAATAGACTATTACATTTCTTTCTGCCGAATATCATTTCTATCTCATCTCGTGGAGTGAGAAAGTGACATTTTCACTCGTGGCTGCGCCACTCACTTACCCATACGCTGTAATATTAGTCACTCAAATAAAATGGCAAAGAACACTCGACTTACCCAGCACCACCAGCATCTGTCCACAGTCAGAGATCACATCAGTTACAGCTCCGTTCCCACATCTGTATGTTCCTGCATCTGCTGAGCTGATGTTCCTGAGAGTGGAGGTGATGTTCCTACTCATGTAGCTTCCACTGAACTCAACACGACCAGCATAGTTTGTTGAGGGAAGAAACAGTCCACCTGATGTCAGTATGAAGACTAGCGTTCCTGCAGGACTAATGGCTTGGAATGATGTTCCTGTGGCCAGTCCTCCTGCAGGAACCTGCCAACTGAGAGTTGCTGCTCCATTCAACTCAGACACTGCAGGATCGGAGTTGAATTGAGCTGAGGCCACTCCAAGTACTGGAATGAATCACATGAACTACAATGGATGGTGTTCTCGGCAGGATATTTCGGTATCCGTTGGGGTCATATATGGATAAAGATGCAAATTACATAGGTCAAGTGACAGAACTTCTTTTGAAAATGATGTCACAAGCATTAACATTTCGAACGCCTGAAATAACCGTAACAGTTGTAATGGTGTAATTGCGTCATGTAAATATACATACTTCATTTCATATAGATCTACATTAATTTGAGAAATGACAAAACAGACATAGTGCAATGCATATTACGGAAACAAATTATTATGACCAAGCCGTGCCAGAAAATGTTCATCGCTTGTTGAAAACTACCGAGTGCACACTTTATAAAGACTCACAGGTAACAAAGGCAGTTTGAGTCACATATGCATTTATCGAACGTCAATCTTCACTGTTCCATAATGTGACTTTTGTAAAGAGGATTTTAGAATTCGATGCCTAACATTCAGTTTAGCTCTCCGTGTGAGATTTGAGTCGCCATTTGCAACCGGGCGGAAGGGAAGCAACTCCCGCCCCTTCAAGAAGGACTCCCCAACACTACACATTAAACTAAAACAATCGGACGCGAGTTCGAATTCGTTGTCCTCACGTTAAAAACTTATTTAAAAACATTGAAAATTAAGATCATGCCAAAAACAACAATTATTTTCACTGAAACCATGAATTAGGAGGCGTAATTTTGTGTCGTTTTACTGTGACAATAGCACGCAGTTCATTTGCATATATCAATACTCATAGTTCCAGTAAAGTTCAACTTTGAAATTAATGTTGTCATGCTGTTTAGCGCAAAATGAATGAAGAATGACATTGTATGATAATGAAGTTATCATTCTCGTGTGTTTTGGGATGGCTCGCAAAATACAATGTTTATTCCTAATGCAGGATATTGACCATCCCAAACACACTCTCATGATAACCGCTATATCTTTCTTACATTAAGTCTTAACCATAAATCGAAACACAAGACAATAACTTATAAGTATAGTGCTAGTGAGTTATATGTCCGAGTCTTCCATCTAAAACAACTCAAGGGTTCTTCAGCAATGTTTTTCAGAAGGATAATATTCTTATGTTGATTTCACTGGTTATATTGATATATATTTTTTCTGATTGTGTTCGATTACGTTAAACACATGGACTCCGATGAGAGAAAAAAAGTATTTATGTGAAAAAGGTCATACTTACATATAATGAGCAACAATCGTGACATATTTTGTAAATTCACGAAGTTTGCTGTTGGAATAAACAGTTGCCAGAAAGTGCAGGATTGGAGTTGAACTGACTTGCTTGAAGTCACTCCCAACACTGGAATTATTTATATGAATACATCGGTAAATATTTTCGTCATCCTGCTACCTTTTCATAACATATATCAGACTCATCAATTCCAGCAATAGATACTCTTGAATTATTTTAACTTAAAACATACATGTTTATTTAAACTAATCTAAATAGCATCACACAGTTTAATTTTAATTGAAGACATGTTTACAAAAACAGGTACTCAGATGTAAGTAACAACAATCGTTACATATTTCATCAATTTCAACATACTCATCAAGCTAAGGGCCCATACAATTTAAATCTTAAAGTCTTGTTCCATTTCATTTACTGACAGATAGAATAACCAAAGTCCTATCCATGGTGTGTTCTATATCGTTCAGAAACCAGTTCATTGAATAGCTTGTACTTCAAAGTAGTTCAGTCTTTCTTTAAATATAATATTAGACAATTACCAGCGATTGACGGGGAATGACAGAATAACGTTCCCAAGTTACATCAATTAATTAAGTAACTAGATAAAAAATGAGATAAAGATGGGCCTTTTTTACTCACCATGTATTGGTTGTTGTTTTGATTCCCTACATGTTAGTTTAAAGTAAAATCGCGAATCTTACATTCTTACATGTGTGATGAGGCTTTTCGTCACAACTATACTATCAGCTGCTAAATTGTTCCCTAAAAGATAAATGTTGTTGCTGTAGAAAGGTTTGTATTCATTTCCAAAACTGGTAATTCACAGTTACATGATGTCTACTGTTCAGAAAACTATATCGAGAAGTAAGGTACAGTCATAAGCAAGTTGGCACAAGCCAATAACCGTTTGAAGTAACCATTGACATTGTGATGTCACACCTTCTCATGCCTATAACGAAATACTTAGAAATATAATTCTGATTGCAAATTGTCCTTGGTTACAAAGTAGCTAACAATCGTTAGTTTCTGATATTTTCGGTCAATCTAACTGATTCATTCAACCTTCAATGCAGAGGAACTGTTTATGACAACTACAGAAAACAATTCAAACCGTTTCAGTATATAGAATACTAGGCTACCAGTCGGTAAAATTAATCCAATGTTCTCTGGCTAGACAACGCAGGAGTGGAACGTTTGGATAAAGCTGAGTTGTGTATACGTTTCCATGTCACTTAACAAAACACTTTAAATTAGTCATAAGTATGACAAATAGTACGTATACATGTACACCGTACATAAGTGTTCATACAGTTTCATTATCGAGTTGTTATACATGTACAATAATGCAAACATTAAAACTGACAGGTGGTTTCTGCTCAGTTTGTCTAATGTGTGTCACCCTTATATAACTTATCACTGTACTTTGCACACAGTGCCTTCTAGTTCTCTAGTCCTCAAACAATCTGACGTCGAGTGAAATGCAACATGTGTCTGTGTGTACTGCAAGCTGTGTAGGAATGTCGTGACTGTAGCCTTTGATTCATATAAGTTTAGTTTCAGTAATGATCTTAATAGTGTCTACAAAAGAGAGAGACGAAGAGAAAAACCTTACCTCCAGTTTTCCTCCCGGTAGCTGTGTTGTGTATGATATCTATTCAAAATAACTTCCTGGTTTAAAAATACAGTAAGAACGGGATGTGCAGTACAGCATTGTATGTGTATGTGTGTGTATGTTTATATGCATGTGTATGTGTATGTGTATGTTTGTGTGCATGTGTATGTGTATGTGTGTGTTTGTGTGTGTGTGTGTGCATGTTTGTGTATGTGTGTGTGTGTGTGTTTATGTGTGTGTGTATGTGTATGTTCGTATGTGTGTGTGTGTGTATGTGTGTGTTTGTGTTTGTGTGTATCTGCATGTGTGTGTGTGTATATGTGTGAGTATGTGTATGTGTATGTATATTTATGGGTCCAGGGGCTAGGTTTTCGAAGCTCTCTTAGCGCTAAGACAGTCTTAAGTACCATACATTAACATTGGCTTACGACTATCTTAGTGCTAAGAGAGCTTCGAAATTCTAAGCCCATGACAATAAGGCATGCACTAAGGCACTTGTGTACTGATTATACTGATTACACTGTAGCAGTCATGGTTGATTTTTCTTTGGACAGTTTACCATCGTAACCATCAATGTTATATTATGAATTTGTGTTGATTACCCTTTGTTAAGAATAAGTTCACATGAAATATTAACGAGTTAAGACGTATGAGGTTAACCATTCTGCAACAGAGGAATGTTGATATGATTGTGCAGTCATCATAGTGCATTTGAAAGCGTTTATTTCGTGTTTTAACGTATCAGTAATTCTCAATTTACCGACAGACTAGAGTAGTGTGTAGGAAGATTCTCACTGTGGAATGATTGTTATCGATGTATCTAAAAACATATGTACTAAAAGCTGTTTTGTTCTCAAACGCAATGATAAACTTATTACTCAGATTATAAATACAAACATTAGTCCTATCAACTAAGCATTTTGAACTGGGGTTTTGATTTATATAAATAGTTTAGATAGTGTTGTTCAGGCGCCATGCTAAATTTTTGGCTTGGTTTCATCTCACTCCAGAACATCATTAAAAAGTGATCTTCTACCCTATGCTATTCAACACTATCATTGATCTTTACGTTTTGATATTTTCGTCCGATCTGCAGACAAAATTTAACTAAACATTATCATTTCAAGATTGCAAACGGCGTTTTATAATCTATTGGTTTTGTGATCTCAGGTTGTCATTCTACAAGACAACAAGATTGTATTTATGTAAGCAACAGTAAATCCCGTAATCCAAGTAACTGCAGTCCATTAGATTTGATAGATACACCCAGTGTGTTGTGAGTCGCATATGTTTAACGTTATAAATGTGTTAATTTATCGAGAATGACCGAATGTTGTCGAATATGGCATTTCAATGTAAGTGGACTCAGTAGAGTAACCTTCTAAAGGTGAAAGTAGTTATTTATGATCGAATACCGGACAATACAGAGCAGCGAATGCGCGTCAACTTGTAAAAGGTAATTTTGAAAACGTATCTACACAAGACAAAGAGAAAATTTTGGTTGGCAATGTAGTAGTTCATAGAACTTTTGTGTATGTAGTTGCTATGTGTCTGCATGGTTAAGGTTATTGCTCGATTTTCATTGGACAAAAGTAAGTATAACACATTTGGCGATTTGGAATGAATATAGAGTCATATATAAGAAACTTAAATGAAATTATTTTAATTTACATCAGCAAATATTCTGTTTTATTAGGTCAAATTAAATATTATGTAAAACACTGGATGTAAGTCAAAAGGTAGTTGACAGTAAAAAGTATCACCCACTACAAGAAAATAATGACTTCATTTCTATGAAAACTATCTGTAAGACTCAGCAACACTACATTCTTAGTGTGTTTCTAACTATTCCCATACATAATGGTGGTACTCTGTTTCCAACGTGACGTTATTTACATCGATGTGAAGGTTAACAGAAAGTATCCTTGAAAATGTCCTGTTACAAACTTACCATAGACTAATACTAGCATTTATATTTACAGCATACAGACTGTGGTTCACCCTAGGGTTGTTTTCTGTCTTACTCGATAAAAGCTCTTAAATGTGCATTCTGATTGGGAATATAACATGCTGAATGCTGAAATCATCAATTTTAAAACGTTTCAATAAATAAATTGTCTTTGAGGGAAAACAACTTAGACAACAACTTCGGTCAATTCTCTACTGTGTAGTAATCCAAGATTAATGAAGTTACAAGTGTAACAAGTCCAGTGATATAGTACATATATATCTCTTTATTTCCTCCAGATTACGATCCGAAGATCATTACATATAAATACATTAAATATTTATAACAACAGTTTCACAGTAATATAATCATACAAGTTGGACAATACAATAGTAAAAGATCCAAAACGTACAGTTCAGAGAGGGGGCATAGCATAGATATATTTACAGAAGAGAACTGTCATACATCTCCATGACATTCTCTCCATGTGGTTGGTTACTAGATTTACATTTATTTATCAATTATTATTTATTTTATTTACAGTATAGAGACTGTAGTTCAACTCCAGAAAAGAGAGACAACTTTTCGTCTGCAGATAATAATTCTATTTGCACATAGACATTAACATCAAAACGACATATGAGTTTTGAGAAGAATTGGTTTTTATTACCCATATGGTTGTAAATAACCCAGTTAATATTATTGATATGAGCACATGTGCACATACCACGTTTGCCTAGCAACCATTGTCTCACCGCGACCTCCCGGTTTGTGTCGCCTGTGACGTCATACAACGATTGTTCGTGACGTCACTGTAGCTTGCCGTCGCAAGAGAAGTGGGCCGTTCCCTGGCTTTTTTTACGCGAATACAATGGAATAAAATGGGTAATAAAGAAATTATTACACTCGAAAGTGTGTCATATGACTTTTACGAAACTCGTGCAAATTTGTGTATAACCCTCGCTCTCGCTCGGGCAATACAAAAATTCACACTCGTTTCGTAAAAGTCATATGACACACTTCCTCGGGTAATAATCTCTATATATTGTACATGTAGAGTTCACAATGAAGAATTATGTGGCAGTCATAATCAAAACAATATCTTCGTAGAGTTTACAATCTTTTGAAAATATTGCCCTGGAATTGATTTGTACACAAATTTGTAAAATATCTTTAAATTATGGATAAACATACATACAGAAATACAATATATGTACATAAAAAATATTATGAGAAGTGTGATAGATAAACTTACAGATAAGACATAGATATAGATATAGATAAGATAACCAACCAGAAATCAATCAGACCATTTCGAAGTTTTGCAGATGTAAACATTTCATCAAGGGGTTCTACTGATTGATACCCTTCCTTCTAAAGTTGTCACAAAAGAATCACAAAGAAAACCATTTTCTTGATTGTGTTGCTTAATACCATTCTCTAAAGTTGTCACAAGAGGCAACCTAAAGAAGACGTGGCATACTTTTGTTTCTTCTTTTGTTGATAGTTATAGACCTGCATTATATTTATTGCTAGAAAATGTTAACAATGTGGAGTTTTCTGTTAATGTTATTATTGCCCATTGTTGAGTTTATCATTTTATCAATGAGCGTACTTCTAATTTGAATGTTAAAGCTTCTATCTTGAAACATACATGTTGACAAATATCAAGGCGTAAACATATCGTTATTTGTTTTGTGTGTAAAGTCATGTGGATGGTTTTACAACAAAATATTTACAATGAACAACAGTAACAAAACTGTACTAGAACATTTAACAAGTCAACATTATTTGTATAAAATAATATCACTAAAACTTCTATCAGTTTCATAACAACGAATCTAAAAGCTTGAAAATATATTACTATTCTAAATGGGTCACAGTTTGTTTTACTGGATAATTTCCCGAGCACTTACAGCAGAAATACGACACGACTTTCTCCAATACTCCTTGTAGCTACAACATGGAGCGACGTCATTAGCTTCAGAGAGATGTCTTCTATATCCTGCTGTTTTCATACAGTTTTAACTCTGCATAGTCCTGAGTTCGAGTCGTGTTGTCCAAACCGTCATATGTGGATCTGTCAACAGGAGCAGTTGGGTCTGAAAGAAAAGAACATACATGTGTGTACATAATTTACAGATGAAATTATAGATACACATAACATTTGAATATAAATAGACACGAAGTCAATGGGAATGTGAAATGTTCTGGACCAAAATAGCTGAAAATCCGATTGCCAGGGCCGACCTTCCACTCCAGCCAATCAACTCCTGCAAATGACCTTCCTCTCCAGCCAATCAACTCCTGCAAATGACCTTTCACTCCAGCCAATCAACTCCTGCAAATGACCGTCCACTCCAGCCAATCAACTCCTGCAAATGACCTTCCTCTCCAGCCAATCAACTCCTGCAAATGACCGTCCACTCCAGCCAATCAACTCCTGCAAATGACCTTCCGCTCCAGCCAATCAACTCCTGCAAATGACCGTCCACTCCAGCCAATCAACTCCTACAAATGACCTTCCTCTCCAGCCAATCAATGACAAGGATAGGAAGGTGTCGAGTCTATTCGTTATCCAAACGGGAGTGTGATTGGTTGATTTTAAGGAAATTGAAAGGCCACATGCAAGGTCACATGATAATGTCCCTGTCGAGTTGTACTCTGTTAGTTAGAAGGATACATGGATCCGATTTTAATGAGAATTAAATGCAAACTATTCTTTATCTTTGTGAATATCCAGCACCACGTACCAACATCTTCATAAGTTCTCTCTGACTGCTGCTGGTTTCTTGGTGTGCTGAGAATAGATCTATTAAAATAAAGTTTCATTTTGTTGAGTATTCAGTTTTTCATTGATAAATACACAAAGAGCACGAAACATAATAGTTTTTTTTTCTTATTTGAATGTTTCACAATATTATATATATTTTGGATAAGAAATCCGAACCTACGTACCTTTGACTCTTCCCTGAAAAATAAAATGAAAATTATGAGAGAAACTGTATCTAACAAATGTTTCAGAACATCGTTTACAAGCTTCGTTACAATCTGGTATAGTAAATATATGATATACTATATCCTTAAAATTAGCATTGTGCTTACAAAAATTCATAATCTGTTACAACTCTATGTTGATTTATGATGTATGTTATCCTTTACAACTAATACCATAACCCATAGATGCACAATATCTGACCAAGACTAATTGATAACTCATTCAAAACAAAAACGATCTTCAGTACCTGTTGTTTTTACTCTTCTGTACATCAAAACGACTACGACGACTACAACCACCAACACAACAATCACAGGTACGGTGACTCCGAATCCTATGCCAAGTCCTGTTCCCAGTCCTGCTTGAAAATTGTCGGTTTGTAAAGTTTCTGAAACCAATATAGACTGTTTTGTTTAACAATGTTTTACAGTGGTTATGTGGGACAGTTTAAACTTCTATTAGAATCGTTGTACAGCAACTTGAAGTTGTGATCTTTCAATTACATTGAGACTGTATTTTCCTCAAATAAGTAGTTGTCTAGGTTTAATTGCTTTAGGGTCGCAAAAACCTCAATAAGAGTCACCTGAATTTGAGTTACCTCCCTTCTGGAAATGTTGTTGAAGTTTCTATGTCTTTCAAGAAGCAGTTTTTGTATACATTATGATGTTTTGGAAAGGACTTTCATTCCATACATCGCTATGCTATTGGGTTCTAACGGGCTGCCAATCTGCATTGTTCAATGCCTCAATGGAAATACTCGCTCATCAACAAGATCAATATCTCTTTTGGACTATATTATAGACATTTGATTTGATTAATTGACTATTTTTGTCAAACTATTATGAATTATAAGATTTGTTTCTTTTAATTTTTGGTTACCTCTGGGGATATTATCTTGCTTAACTTTTAACCGTCACAATTTCGAATTCTTTACATATTCAAACATGTATTTCGGAATCAAATTGTGATCAATAGTTCAAATTTTAAACTAAACTGACGTTCAAAAGAAAGTATAACACTCATTTGTATTTATCATATATATTGTATGTCAAATATCTCGAGTTCCCCGAAATTAATTTGAATAAAACACAACTGTTCATCGACATAAAACACATACTCTATGTGAAAGTCAAAAACGTTCAAACAACACAGTAGGTAGGGGCCGTGTTGATGTAAATTTCTTTTCCTACCCTTGTCTTCTTTAAATAATTATATCTTAGTTTTATAAATGTAACAGTCACCAATAAAGTAATTCAAAATACTGCCGAAAGGTGTTATTGTTTCGTGCCATAATCAAATGCATCTCATTTCTCTAGTAAGTGTTATACTGTCTCCTGCCCGTTAGTTTCTATACCTGCTTGTCTAACCCAAGTCGTCACAGAGATGGTTTCAGTGAAAGGGCTGTATCCGAGTTGGTTGTGGGCTCGAACCCGGACAAAGTACTGTGTAGAGGGCTCAAGACCAGAGATGACTGTTTTATAGTACTCCAAACCCTCCACCTCTGTCACTGTGCCTCCATCTGTCCAGACCGTCTTGTCCAGACTGTATTCCACCGTGAAACGCTGTTCTTGTCCTCTGTTAGTTCCTCTCAACCAGGTCACGTGCACAGAGGATACATCTGACGTCACGGATACGTCAGTGGGCGGAACTGGAGGACCTGTGGTGGAATATTCAGAGGATCAGTGTCTTGAGTTTCTGGTTGCCATTTACAGGAGTGAAACATTGGAATATGCTAGGGGAACAGTCTAATGGGATCATTCTTTACGGGAGAATCGAAATCTAAAAGTATGCAATTGGAACAAAATCTTGAGTTTCTATATGTTATTTACTGAAGGAGCAAGGCACTGAAATATGCGAGGGGAACAGTTTCTTGATTTTCTGGTAAATGTAACTAGAAGGGACATATTGTTTATATATTTATCCATTTCATATGTTTCCATTAGAAAAAAAAATAGGGGCGAAAACTCTCTTCAGACATATGCAAGGAAACAGTGCCATGACGTTTTGGTATTTATATACAGGAGAGGCGAACCATATTCAAATGTTCAAATATTCAAACAGTTTCAGAGTCAGTATTGGTTTCAGGTGACGGTTCGAAGTGAAATTACAAATATAATTATCTCCAGGGAGTGTGCTTACTGTGGTCACACACAATTCCTTCTATGTTATATCCATAATCCTAGTTGCATACATGTTCTATGCATTAAAGTGGATCTTTGCTGTCATGTTCTCTGCATTAAAGTGGATCTTTGCTCGGTGAATTTGACCACTAAGGTCAATATTATAGTTCAACGGGGCCATAGACACATCTACTAACGACGATAAACGCAAACAGATGTTGAAAATTAATATATTTAGAAATATATCAACGTCATATTTTATTTGCCAAAAAATATAAGACCTTTAGCAGATCACTCGTACCTCGTAGAACAACCTCAAAAGTGATAACTTTATCCTCCCAAACTCCGTTAGTCAGTGTCAGATTGTAGAGTCCAAAGTCTTCTCTCCTGAGAGATGTGAGAGTTAGTGAAATGTTGACGGAGATGTCGGAGAGGACACTGAGAGATCCGGAGAGATCCTGGGAAGAGCTGTTGGATCTGCTCCACGTGAAGGTGGGTACTGGGTAGGACAGGACTGATATCCACAGAGTCACACTGCTCCCCAGTCTTGATGCAGACTGATACTTCACTGGGAACGTTTCATCAGGTCGAGGAGAACCTACAGGAAATAATCATAGGACAATGTAGATTTATAATCAGAGTCACACTGCTCCCAAGTCTTGATGCAGACTGATACGTCACTGGGAACGTTTCATCAGGTAGGGGAGAACCAACAGGAAGTAATCATAGGACAATGTAGCTTTATAATCAGAGTCACACTGCTCCCCAGTCGTGACGCAGACTGGCACTTCACTGGGAACGTTTCATCAGGTCGGGGAGAACCTACAGGAAATAATCACAGGACAATGTAGCTTTATAATCAGAGTCACACTGCTCCCTAGTCTTGGTGCAGACTGATACCTCACTGGGAACGTTTCATCAGGTCGGGAAGAACCTACAGGAAATAATCACAGGACAATGTAGCTTTATAATAAGAGTCACACTGCTCCCCAGTCTTGATGCAGACAGATACGTCACTGGGAACGTTTCATCAGGTCGGGGAGAACCAACAGGAAGTAATCATAGGACAATGTAGATTTATACTCAGAGTCACACTGCTCCCCACTCGTGATGCAGACTGACACTTCACTGGAAACGTTTCATCAGGTCGGGGAGAACCTACAGGAAATAATCATAGGACAATGTAGCTTTATAATCAGAGTCACACTGCTCACCAGTCTTGATGCAGACTGATTCTTACGGTGAACGTTTCATCAGGTCGGGGAGAACCTACAGGAAATAATCAAACGGACAATGTAGCTTTATAATCAGAGTCACACCGCTCCCAAGTCTTGATGCAGACTGATACCTCACTGGGAACGTTTAATCAGGTCGGGGAGAACCTACAGGACATAATCATAGGACAATGTAGCTTTATAATCAGAGTCACACTGCTCCCTAGTCTTGATGCAGACTGATACGTCACCGGGAACGTTTCATCAGGTCGGGGAGAACCTACAGGAAATAATCAAACGGACAATGTAGCTTTATAATAAGAGTCACACCGCTCCCAAGTCTTGATGCAGACTGATACCTCACTGGGAACGTTTAATCAGGTCGGGGAGAACCTACAGGACATAATCATAGGACAATGTAGCTTTATAATCAGAGTCACACTGCTCCCTAGTCTTGATGCAGACTGATACGTCACCGGGAACGTTTCATCAGGTCGGGGAGAACCTACAGGAAATAATCAAACGGACAATGTAGCTTTATAATCAGAGTCACACTGCTCCCCAGTCTTGATGCAGACTGATACGTCACTGGGAACGTTTCATCAGGTCGGGGAGAACCTACAGGACATAATCATAGGACAATGTAGCTTTATAATCAGAGTCACACTGCTCCCTAGTCTTGATGCAGACTGATACGTCACCGGGAACGTTTCATCAGGTCGGGGAGAACCTACAGGACATAATCATAGGACAATGTAGCTTTATAATCAGAGTCACACTGCTCCCTAGTCTTGATGCAGACTGATACGTCACCGGGAATGTTTCATCAGGTCGGGGAGAACCTACAGGAAATAATCATAGGACAATGTAGCTTTATAATCAGAGTCACACTGCTCCCTAGTCTTGATGCAGACTGATACGTCACCGGGAACGTTTCATCAGGTCGGGGAGAACCTACAGGAAATAATCAAACGGACAATGTAGCTTTATAATAAGAGTCACACCGCTCCCAAGTCTTGATGCAGACTGATACCTCACTGGGAACGTTTAATCAGGTCGGGGAGAACCTACAGGACATAATCATAGGACAATGTAGCTTTATAATCAGAGTCACACTGCTCCCTAGTCTTGATGCAGACTGATACGTCACCGGGAACGTTTCATCAGGTCGGGGAGAACCTACAGGAAATAATCAAACGGACAATGTAGCTTTATAATCAGAGTCACACTGCTCCCCAGTCTTGATGCAGACTGATACGTCACTGGGAACGTTTCATCAGGTCGGGGAGAACCTACAGGACATAATCATAGGACAATGTAGCTGTATAATCAGAGTCACACTGCTCCCCAGTCTTGATGCAGACTGATACTTCACTGGGAACGTTTCATCAGGTCGGGGAGAACCTACAGGAAATAATCATAGGACAATGTAGCTTTATAATCAGAGTCACACTGCTCCCCAGTCTTGATGCAGACTGATACTTCACTGGGAACGATTCATCAGGTCGGGGAGAACGTACAGGTAATAATCAAAAGGACAATGTAGCTTTATAATCAGAGTCACACTGCTCCCCAGTCTTGATGCAGACTAATACCTCATTGGGAACGTTTCATCAGGTCGGGGACATTCTACAGGAAATAATCATAGGACAATGTAGCTTTATAATCAGAGTCACACTGCTCCCAAGTCTTGATGCAGACTGATACTTCACTGGGAACGTTTCATAAGATCGGAGAGAACCTACAGGAAATAATCATAGGACAATGTAGCTTTATAATCAGAGTCACACTGCTCCCCAGTCTTGATGCAGATTGATATTTCACTGGGAATGTTTCATAAGATCGGAGAGAACCTACAGGAAATAATCATAGGACAATGTAGCTTTATAATCAGAGTCACACTGCTCCCTAGTCTTGATGCAGACTGATACGTCACCGGGAACGTTTCATCAGGTCGGGGAGAACCAACAGGAAATAACCATAGGACAATGTAGCTTTATAATCAGAGTCACACTGCTCACCAGTCTTGATGCAGACTAATACCTCATTGGGAACGTTTCATCAGGTCGGGGACATCCTACAGGAAATAATCATAGGACAATGTAGCTTTATAATCAGAGTCACACTGCTCCCCAGTCTTGATGCAGACTGGCACTTCACTGGGAACGTTTCATCAGGTCGGGGAGAACCTACAGGAAATAATCATAGGACAATGTAGCTTTATAATCAGAGTCACACTGCTCCCCAGTCTTGATGCAGACTGATACTTCACTGGGAACGATTCATCAGGTCGGGGAGAACGTACAGGTAATAATCAAAAGGACAATGTAGCTTTATAATCAGAGTCACACTGCTCCCCAGTCTTGATGCAGACTAATACCTCATTGGGAACGTTTCATCAGGTCGGGGACATTCTACAGGAAATAATCATAGGACAATGTAGCTTTATAATCAGAGTCACACTTCTCCCCAGTCTTGATGCAGACTGATACTTCACTGGGAACGTTTCATCAGGTCGGGGAGAACCTACAGGAAATAATCATAGAACAATGTAGCTTTATAATCAGAGACACACTTCTCCCCAGTCTTGATGCAGACTGATACTTCACTGGGAACGTTTCATCAGGTCGGGGAGAACCTACAGGAACCAATCATAGAACAATGTAGCTTTATAATCAGAGTCACACTGCTCCCCAGTCTTGATGCAGACTGATACTTCACTGGGAACGTTTCATAAGATCGGAGAGAACCTACAGGAAATAATCATAGGACAATGTAGCTTTATAATCAGAGTCACACTGCTCCCCAGTCTTGATGCAGATTGATATTTCACTGGGAATGTTTCATAAGATCGGAGAGAACCTACAGGAAATAATCATAGGACAATGTAGCTTTATAATCAGAGTCACACTGCTCCCTAGTCTTGATGCAGACTGATACGTCACCGGGAACGTTTCATCAGGTCGGGGAGAACCAACAGGAAATAACCATAGGACAATGTAGCTTTATAATCAGAGTCACACTGCTCACCAGTCTTGATGCAGACTAATACCTCATTGGGAACGTTTCATCAGGTCGGGGACATCCTACAGGAAATAATCATAGGACAATGTAGCTTTATAATCAGAGTCACACTGCTCCCCAGTCTTGATGCAGACTGGCACTTCACTGGGAACGTTTCATCAGGTCGGGGAGAACCTACAGGAAATAATCATAGGACAATGTAGCTTTATAATCAGAGTCACACTGCTCCCTAGTCTTGATGCAGACTGATATTTCACTGGGAATGTTTCATAAGATCGGAGAGAACATACAGGAAATAATCATAGGACAATGTAGCTTTATAATCAGAGTCACACTGCTCCCTAGTCTTGATGCAGACTGATACGTCACCGGGAACGTTTCATCAGGTCGGGGAGAACCTACAGGAAATAATCATAGAACAATGTAGCTTTATAATCAGAGTCACACTGCTCCCCAGTCTTGATGCAGGCTGATACGTCACTGGGAACGTTTCATCAGGTCGGGGAGAACGTACAGGAAATAATCAAAAGGACAATGTAGCTTTATAATCAGAGTCACACTGCTCCCTAGTCTTGATGCAGACTGATACGTCACTGGGAACGTTTCATCAGGTCGGGGAGAACCAACAGGAAATAATCATAGGACAATGTAGCTTTATAATCAGAGTCACACTGCTCCCCAGTCTTGATGCAGGCTGATACGTCACTGGGAACGTTTCATCAGGTCGGGGAGAACGTACAGGAAATAATCAAAAGGACAATGTAGCTTTATAATCAGAGTCACACTGCTCACCAGTTTTGATGCAGACTAATACCTCATTGGGAACGTTTCATCAGGTCGGGGACATCCTACAGGAAATAATCATAGGACAATGTAGCTTTATAATCAGAGTCACACTGCTCCCCAGTCTTGATGCAGACTGATACTTCACTGGGAACGTTTCATCAGGTCGGGGAGAACCTACAGGAAATAATCATAGGACAATGTAGCTTTATAATCAGAGTCACACTGCTCCCCAGTCTTGATGCAGACTGATATTTCACTGGGAATGTTTCATAAGATCGGAGAGAACCTACAGGAAATAATCATAGGACAATGTAGCTTTATAATCAGAGTCACACTGCTCCCTAGTCTTGATGCAGACTGATACGTCACCGGGAACGTTTCATCAGGTCGGGGAGAACTTACAGGAAATAATCATAGGACAATGTAGCTTTATAATCAGAGTCACACTGCTCCCCAGTCTTGATGCAGGCTGATACGTCACTGGGAACGTTTCATCAGGTCGGGGAGAACCAACAGGAAGTAATCATAGGACAATGTAGCTTTATAATCAGAGTCACACTGCTCCCCAGTCTTGATGCAGACTGGCACTTCACTGGGAACGTTTCATCAGGTCGGGGTGAACCTACAGGAAATAATCACAGGACAATGTAGCTTTATAATCAGAGTCACACTGCTCCCTAGTCTTGATGCAGACTGATACCGTCACTGGGAACGTTTCATAAGATCGGGGAGAACATACAGGAAATAATCATAGGACAATGTAGCTTTATAATCAGAGTCACACTGCTCCCTAGTCTTGATGCAGACTGATACGTCACCGGGAACGTTTCATCAGGTCGGGGAGAACCAACAGGAAGTAATCATAGGACAATGTAGATTTATAATCAGAGACACACTGCTCCCCAGTCGTGATGCAGACTATTACTTCACTGGGAACGTTTCATCAGGTCGGGGAGAACCTACAGGATATAATCACAGGACAATGTAGCTTCATAATCAGAGTCACCCTACTCCCCAGTCTTGATGCAGAGTGATACTTCACCGGGAACGTTTCATCGGGTCGGGGAGAACCAACAAGAAATAATCATAGGACAATGTGGCTTCATAATCAGAGTCACACTGCTCCCTAGTCTTGATGCAGACTGATACGTCACCGGGAACGTTTCATCAGGTCGGGGAGAACATACAGGAAATAATCATAGGACAATGTGGCTTTATAATCAGAGTCACACTGCTCCCTAGTCTTGATGCAGACTGATACGTCACCGGGAACGTTTCATCAGGTCGGGGAGAACCAACAGGAAATAATCAAAGGACAATGTAGCTTTATAATCAGAGTCACACTGCTCCCTAGTCTTGATGCAGACTGATACGTTACTGGGAACGTTTCATCAGGTCGGGGAGAACCTACAGGAAATAATCACAGGACAATGTTGCTTTATAATCAGAGTCACACTGCTCCCCAGTCTTGATGCAGAGTGATACTTCACCGGGAACGTTTCATCGGGTCGGGGAGAACCAACAAGAAATAATCATAGGACAATGTGGCTTTATAATCAGAGTCACACTGCTCCCTAGTCTTGATGCAGACTGATACGTCACCGGGAACGTTTCATCAGGTCGAGGAGAACCTACAGGAAATACTCATAGGACAATGTAGATTCATAATCAGAGTCACACTGCTCCCTAGTCTTGATGCAGACTGATACGTCACTGGGAACGTTTTATCAGGTCGGGGAGAACCTACAGGAAATAATCACAGGACAATGTTGCTTTATAATCAGAGTCACACTGCTCCCCAGTCTTGATGCAGACTGGCACTTCACTGGGAACGTTTCATCAGGTCGGGGAGAACCTACAGGAAATACTCATAGGACAATGTAGATTTATAATCAGAGTCACACTGCTCCCCAGTCTTGATGCAGACTGCTACTTCACTGGGAACGTTTCATCAGATCGAGGAGAACCTACAGGAAATAATCATAGGACAATGTAGCTTTATAATCAGAGTCACACTGCTCCCCAGTCTTGATGCAGACTGATACTTCACTGGGAACGTTTCATATGATCGGAGAAAACATATAAGGACAATGTAGCTTTATACCGCTAATCAGATTCATTGGACAATTGGAACGTTTCAACAGAATTAACCAACATTGATATCACATAATAAAGTATCAATACTCACATTCCACTTTGAGGTTCACATCACTAACAGCATCAGGTCCTATTGAGTTGCTCGCCCTACAAGAGTAGCCTCCTCGTTGTCTACACATTATCTGCGAGATGCTTGTTTCAGACAGTGAGTTATCTTCCCTCTTCAGTTTCTGAGTCCCGTTCATGAGTCTGATGGTTGATAGTGGGTTGCTGTCCACACGACATTTCAGAGTAACTGTGTCCCCCTCACTGACTGTCACTGGACCAGCTGCCGAGTTGAGTGTGAACTCACTGATGCTTGCAGCATCTAAAATAGTCATTTCAAGATGTCATTCTAGATATGTTAGATACAGAGTTGAGGGTGAATTCATTAATACTTGCTGCATCTAAAATAGTCAGTTATAGATATCATTCTAGCTATGTTAACCTGCTGGTGTGGGTATGTGTACTTCTGGAGGATCTGTAGATATAAGTCAGATATGTGTAGGGTTGACAACCTGCTGGTGTAGGTATGTGTACTTCTGGAGGATCTGTAACTAGAAGATAGATATGTGTAGGGTAGACAACCGGCTGGTGTAGGTATGTGTACTTCTGGAGGATTTGTAGATAGAAGATAGATATGTGTAGCGTAGACATCCTGCTGGTGTGGGTATGTGTACTTCTGGATGACCTGTAGATACAAGATAGATATGTTTAGGGTAGACAACCTGCTGGTGTGGGTATGTGTACTACTGGATGATCTGTAGATAGAAGATAGATATGTGTGGGGTAGACAACCTGCTCGTTTGTTTATGTGTACTTTTGGAGGATTTCTAGATATAAATTAGATATGTGTACGGAAGACAACCTGCTGGTGTGGGTATATGTACTTCTGGAGGATCTCTAGATAGACGATAGATATGTGTAGGGTAGAAAACCTGCTGGTGTGTGTATGTGTACTTCTGGAGGATTCCTAGATAGAATTAGATATGTGTAGAGTAGACAAACTGCTGTTGTGTGTATGTGTACTTCTGGAGGATCTCTAGATAGAATATAGATATATGTAGGGTAGAGAACCTGCTGGTGTGTGTATGTGTACTTCTGGAGGATCTGTAGATAGAAATTAGATATGTGTAGGGTAGACAACCTCCTGGTGTGTGTATGTGTACTTCTGGAGTGAGTGAGTGAGTTATTGTTTAACGCCGCTTCAGCAGTATTGCAGCCATTAGCGGCGAAGTATTTCTGGAAAATCTCTAGATAGAGGATAGATATATGTAGTGTAGACAAACTGCTGGTGTGGGTATGTGTACTTCTGGAGGATCTGTAGATAGAAATTAGATATGTGTAGGGTAGACAACCTTTTTGTGTGGGTATGTGTACTTCTGGAGGATCTGTATATAGAAGAGAGATATATGTAGGGTAGACAACCAGCTCGTGTGTGTATGTGTACTTCTTTAGGATCTGTAGATATAAATTAGAAAGGTGTAGGGTAGAAAACCTGCTGGTGTGTGCATGTGTACTTCTGGAGGATCTGTAGATAGAAGATATACATCTGTAGGGTAGACAACCTGCTTGTGTGGGTATGTGTACTTCTGGAGGATTTCTAGAAAGAAATTAGATATGTGTAGGGTAGACAACCTGCTGGTGTGTTTATGTGTACTTCTGGAGGATATGTAGATAGAAGATAGATCTGTGTAGGGTAGACAACCTGCTGGTGTTGGTATGTGTACTTTTGGAGGATCTCTAGATAGAAATTAGATATGTGTAGGGTAGACAACCTGCTGGTGTTGGTATGTGTACTTCTGAAGGATCTGTAGATATAAATTAGATATGTGTAGGGTAGACAACCTGCTGGTGTGGGTATGTGTACTTCTGGAGGATCTGTAGATAGAAGATAGGTATGTGTAGGGTAGACCACTTGCTGGTGTTGGTATGTGTACTTCTGGAGGAACTGTAGATAGAAATTAGATATGTGTAGGGTAGACACCCTGCTGGTGTGGGTATGTGTACTTCTGGACGATCTGTAGATAGAAATTAGATATGTGTAGGGTAGACAACCTGCTGGTGTGGGTATGTGTACTTCTGGAGGATCTGTAGATAGAAGATAGATATGTGTAGGGTAGACCACTTGCTGGTGATGGTATGTGTACTTCTGGAGGATCTGTAGATAGAAGATAGATATATGTAGGGTAGACAACCTGCTTGTGTGGGTATGTGTACTTCTGGAGGATCTGTAGATAGAAGATAGATATGTGTAGGGTAGACCACTTGCTTGTGATGGTATGTGTACTTCTGGGGGATCTGTAGATAGAAGATAGATATATGTAGGGTAGACAACCTGCTTGTGTGGGTATGTGTATTTTTGGAGGATCTGTAGATATAAATTAGATATGTGTAGGGTAGACACCCTGCTGGTGTGGGTATGTGTACTTCTGGAGGATCTGTAGATAGAAATTAGATATGTGTAGGGTAGACAACCTGCTGGTGTGGGTATGTGTACTTCTGGAGGATCTGTAGATAGAAGATAGATATGTGTAGGGTAGACCACTTGCTGGTGATGGTATGTGTACTTCTGGAGGATCTGTAGATAGAAGATAGATATATGTAGGGTAGACAAACTGCTTGTGTGGGTATGTGTACTTCTGGAGGATCTGTAGATAGAAGATAGATATGTGAAGGGTAGACAACCTGCTGGTGTGGGTATGTGTACTTCTGGAGGATCTGTAGATAGAAGATAGATATGTGAAGGGTAGACAACCTGCTGGTGTGGGTATGTGTACTTCTGGAGGATCTGTAGATAGAAGATAGATATATGTAGGGTAGACAACCTGCTTGTGTGGGTATGTGTACTTTTGAAGGATCTGTAGATAGAAATTAGATATGTGTAGGGTAGACAACCTGCTGGTGTGGGTATGTGTACTTCTGGAGGATATGTAGATATAAATTAGATATGTGTAGGGTAGACACCCTGCTGGTGTGGGTATGTGTACTTCTGGAGGATCTTTAGATAGAAATTAGATATGTGTAGGGTAGACAACCTGCTGGTGTGGGTATGTGTACTTCTGGAGGATCTGTAGATAGAAGATAGATATGTGTAGGGTAGACAACCTGCTTTTGTGGCTATGTGTACTTCTGGAGGATCTGTAGATAGAAGATAGATATGTGTAGGGTAGACCACTTGCTGGTGATGGTATGTGTATTTCTGGAGGATCTGTAGATAGAAGATAGATATATGTAGGGTAGACAACCTGCTTGTGTGGGTATGTGTACTTCTGGAGGATCTGTAGATAGAAGATAGATATGTGAAGGGTAGACAACCTGCTGGTGTGGGTATGTGTACTTCTGGAGGATCTGTAGATAGAAGATAGATATGTGAAGGGTAGACAACCTGCTGGTGTGGGTATGTGTACTTCTGGAGGATCTGTAGATAGAAGATAGATATATGTAGGGTAGACAACCTGCTTGTGTGGGTATGTGTACTTTTGAAGGATCTGTAGATAGAAATTAGATATGTGTAGGGTAGACAACCTGCTGGTGTGGGTATGTGTACTTCTGGAGGATCTTTAGATAGAAATTAGATATGTGTAGGGTAGACAACATGCTTGTGTGGGTATGTGTACTTCTGGAGGATCTGTAGATAGAAGATAGATATATGTAGGGTAGACAAACTGCTTGTGTGGGTATGTGTACTTCTGGAGGATCTGTAGATAGAAGATAGATATGTGAAGG
This sequence comes from Gibbula magus, assembly GCA_936450465.1. Classification (NCBI taxonomy): domain Eukaryota; kingdom Metazoa; phylum Mollusca; class Gastropoda; order Trochida; family Trochidae; genus Gibbula; species Gibbula magus. The sequence goes on along the minus strand of OW388298.1, from coordinate 2,808,753 downwards.
GTAGACAACCTGCTGGTGTGGGTATGTGTACTTCTGGAGGATCTGTAGATAGAAGATAGATATGTGAAGGGTAGACAACCTGCTGGTGTGGGTATGTGTACTTCTGGAGGATCTGTAGATAGAAGATAGATATATGTAGGGTAGACAACCTGCTTGTGTGGGTATGTGTACTTTTGAAGGATCTGTAGATAGAAATTAGATATGTGTAGGGTAGACAACCTGCTGGTGTGGGTATGTGTACTTCTGGAGGATCTTTAGATAGAAATTAGATATGTGTAGGGTAGACAACCTGCTGGTGTGGGTATGTGTACTTCTGGAGGATCTGTAGATAGAAGATAGATATGTGTAGGGTAGACAACCTGCTTTTGTGGCTATGTGTACTTCTGGAGGATCTGTAGATAGAAGATAGATATGTGTAGGGTAGACCACTTGCTGGTGATGGTATGTGTATTTCTGGAGGATCTGTAGATAGAAGATAGATATATGTAGGGTAGACAACCTGCTCGTGTGTGCACATGAACTTCTTGAGAATTTCTAGATATAAATTAGATATGTCTCGGGTAGACAACCTGTTGGTGTGGGTATGTGTACTTCTGGAGGATCTCTAGATAGAATATAGATATGTGTAGGGTAGACAACATGCTTGTGTGGGTATGTGTACTTCTGGAGGATCTGTAGATACAAAATTATATATGTGTAGGGTAGACACCCTGCTGGTGTGGGTATGTGTACTTCTGGAGGATCTGTAGATAGAAATTAGATATGTGTAGGGTACGCACCCTGCTGGTGTGGGTATGTGTACTTCTGGAGTATCTGTAGATAGAAACTAGATATGTGTAGGGTAGACACCCTGTTGGTGTTGGTATGTGTACTTCTGGAGGATCTGTAGATAGAATTTAGATATGTCTTGGGTAGACAACCTGCTGGTGTGTGCATGTGTACTTCTGGAGAATCTCTAGATAGAAGATAGATATGTGTAGGGTAGACACCCTGCTGGTGTGGGTATGTGTACTTCTGGAGGATCTGTAGATAGAAATTAGATATGTGTAGGGTAGACACCTTGCTGGTGTGGGTATGTGTACTTCTGGAGTATCTGTAGATAGAAGATATATATGTGTAGGGTAGACAAACTGCTTGTGTGGGTATGTGTACTTGTGGAGTATCTGTAGATAGAAGATATATATGTGTAGGGTAGACAAACTGCTTGTGTGGGTATGTGTACTTCTGGAGGATCTGAAGATAGAAATTATATATTTGTAGGGTAGACAACCTGCTGGTGCGTGTATGTGTACTTCTGGAGTATCTGTAGATAGAAATTAGACATGTGTAGGATAGACAACCTACTGGTGTTGGTATGTGTACTTCTGGAGTATCTGTAGATAGAAATTAGATATGTGTAGGGTAGACAACCTGCTGGTGTGGGTATGTGTACTTCTGGAGTATCTGTAGATAGAAATTAGACATGTGTAGGGTAGACAACTTGCTGGTGTTGGTATGTGTACTTCTGGAGGATCTGTAGATAGAAATTAGATATGTGTAGGGTAGACAACCTGCTGGTGTGGGTATGTGTACTTCTGGAGTATCTGTAGATAGAAATTAGATATGTGTAGGGTAGACAACCTCCTGGTGTGGGTATGTGTACTTCTGGAGTATCTGTAGATAGAAATTAGATATGTGTAGGGTAGACAACCTGCTGGTGTGGGTATGTGTACTTCTGGAGGATCTCTAGATAGAAGATAGATATATGTATTGTAGACAACCTGCTGGTGTGGGTATGTGTACTTCTGGAGGATCTGTAGATAGAAGATAGATAAATATGTGTAGTGTAGACAACCTACTGGCGTGGGTATGTGTACTTCTGGAGGATCTGTAGATAGAAGATAGATATGTGTAGGGTAGACAACCTTCTAGTGTGGGTATGTGTACTTCTGGAGGATCTGTAGATAGAAGATAGATATGTGTAGAGTAGACAACCTGCTGGTGTTGGTATGTGTACTTCTGGAGGATCTGTAGATAGAAGATAGATATGTGTAGGGTAGACAACCTTCTAGTGTGGGTATGTGTACTTCTGGAGGATCTGTAGATAAAAATTAGATATGTGTAAGGTAGACAACCTGCTGGTGTTGGTATGTGTACTTCTGGAGTATCTGTAGATAGAAGATATATATGTGAAGGGTAGACAAACTGCTTGTGTGGGTATGTGTACATCTGGAGGATCTGTAAATATAAATTAGATATGTGTAGGGTAGACAACCTGCTTGTGTGGGTATGTGTACTTCTGGAGGATCTGTAGACAGAAGATAGATATGTGTAGTGTAGACAACCTGCTGGTGTGGGTATGTGTACTTCTGGAGGATCTGTAGATAGAAGATAGATATGTGAAGGGTAGACAACCTGCTGGTGTGGGTATGTGTACTTCTGGAGGATCTGTAGATAGAAGATAGATATATGTAGGGTAGACAACCTGCTTGTGTGGGTATGTGTACTTCTGGAGGATCTGTAGATAGAAGATAGATATGTGAAGGGTAGACAACCTGCTGGTGTGGGTATGTGTACTTCTGGAGGATCTGCAGATAGAAGATAGATATATATAGGGTAGACAACCTGCTTGTGTGGGTATGTGTACTTTTGAAGGATCTGTAGATAGAAATTAGATATGTGTAGGGTAGACAACCTGCTGGTGTGGGTATGTGTACTTCTGGAGGATATGTAGATATAAATTAGATATGTGTAGGGTAGACACCCTGCTGGTGTGGGTATGTGTACTTCTGGAGGATCTTTAGATAGAAATTAGATATGTGTAGGGTAGACAACCTGCTGGTGTGGGTATGTGTACTTCTGGAGGATCTGTAGATAGAAGATAGATATGTGTAGGGTAGACAACCTGCTTTTGTGGCTATGTGTACTTCTGGAGGATCTGTAGATAGAAGATAGATATGTGTAGGGTAGACCACTTGCTGGTGATGGTATGTGTACTTCTGGAGGATCTGTAGATAGAAGATAGATATGTGTAGGGTAGACAACCTGCTCGTGTGTGTATATGTACTTCTTGAGAATTTCTAGATATAAATTAGATATGTCTTGGGTAGACAACCTGTTGGTGTGGGTATGTGTACTTCTGGAGGATCTCTAGATAGAATATAGATATGTGTAGGGTAGACAACATGCTTGTGTGGGTATGTGTACTTCTGGAGGATCTGTAGATACAAAATTATATATGTGTAGGGTAGACACCCTGCTGGTGTGGGTATGTGTACTTCTGGAGGATCTGTAGATAGAAATTAGATATGTGTAGGGTAGGCACCCTGCTGGTGTGGGTATGTGTACTTCTGGAGTATCTATAGATAGAAATTAGATATGTGTAGGGTAGACACCCTGTTGGTGTGGGTATGTGTACTTCTGGAGGATATGTAGATAGAAGATAGATATGTGTAGGGTAGACAACCTGCTGGTGTGGATATGTGTACTTCTGGAGGATCTGTAGATAGAAGAAAGATATGTGTAGGGTAGACAACCTGTTGGTGTTGGTATGTGCACTTCTGGAGGATCTGTAGATAGAATTTAGATATGTCTTGGGTAGACAACCTGCTGGTGTGTGCATGTGTACTTCTGGAGAATCTCTAGATAGAAGATAGATATGTGTAGGGTAGACACCCTGCTGGTGTGGGTATGTGTACTTCTGGAGGATATGTAGATATAAATTAGATATGTGTAGGGTAGACACCCTGCTGGTGTGGGTATGTGTACTTCTGGAGGATCTTTAGATAGAAATTAGATATGTGTAGGGTAGACAACCTGCTGGTGTGGGTATGTGTACTTCTGGAGGATCTGTAGATAGAAGATAGATATGTGTAGGGTAGACAACCTGCTTTTGTGGCTATGTGTACTTCTGGAGGATCTGTAGATAGAAGATAGATATGTGTAGGGTAGACCACTTGCTGGTGATGGTATGTGTACTTCTGGAGGATCTGTAGATAGAAGATAGATATGTGTAGGGTAGACAACCTGCTCGTGTGTGTATATGTACTTCTTGAGAATTTCTAGATATAAATTAGATATGTCTTGGGTAGACAACCTGTTGGTGTGGGTATGTGTACTTCTGGAGGATCTCTAGATAGAATATAGATATGTGTAGGGTAGACAACATGCTTGTGTGGGTATGTGTACTTCTGGAGGATCTGTAGATACAAAATTATATATGTGTAGGGTAGACACCCTGCTGGTGTGGGTATGTGTACTTCTGGAGGATCTGTAGATAGAAATTAGATATGTGTAGGGTAGGCACCCTGCTGGTGTGGGTATGTGTACTTCTGGAGTATCTGTAGATAGAAATTAGATATGTGTAGGGTAGACACCCTGTTGGTGTGGGTATGTGTACTTCTGGAGGATATGTAGATAGAAGATAGATATGTGTAGGGTAGACAACCTGCTGGTGTGGATATGTGTACTTCTGGAGGATCTGTAGATAGAAGAAAGATATGTGTAGGGTAGACAACCTGTTGGTGTTGGTATGTGCACTTCTGGAGGATCTGTAGATAGAATTTAGATATGTCTTGGGTAGACAACCTGCTGGTGTGTGCATGTGTACTTCTGGAGAATCTCTAGATAGAAGATAGATATGTGTAGGGTAGACACCCTGCTGGTGTGGGTATGTGTACTTCTGGAGGATCTGTAGATAGAAATTAGATATGTGTAGGGTAGACACCTTGCTGGTGTGGGTATGTGTACTTCTGGAGTATCTGTAGATAGAAGATATATATGTGTAGGGTAGACAAACTGCTTGTGTGGGTATGTGTACTTCTGGAGGATCTGTAGATAGAAATTATATATTTGTAGGGTAGACAACCTGCTGGTGCGTGTATGTGTACTTGTGGAGGATCTGTAGATAGAAGATAGATATGTGTAGGGTAGACAACTTGCTGGTGTTTGTATGTGTACTTCTGGAGTATCTGTAGATAGAAATTAGACATGTGTAGGATAGACAACCTACTGGTGTTGGTATGTGTACTTCTGGAGTATCTGTAGATAGAAATTAGATATGTGTAGGGTAGACAACCTGCTGGTGTGGGTATGTGTACTTCTGGAGTATCTGTAGATAGAAATTAGACATGTGTAGGGTAGACAACTTGCTGGTGTTGGTATGTGTACTTCTGGAGGATCTGTAGATAGAAATTAGATATGTGTAGGGTAGACAACCTGCTGGTGTGGGTATGTTTACTTCTGGAGTATCTGTAGATAGAAATTAGATATGTGTAGGGTAGACAACCTCCTGGTGTGGGTATGTGTACTTCTGGAGTATCTGTAGATAGAAATTAGACATGTGTAGGATAGACAACCTGCTGGTGTTGGTATGTGTACTTATGGAGGATCTGTAGATAGAAGATAGATATGTGTAGAGTAGACAAGCTGCTGGTGTGGGTATGTGTACTTCTGGAGGATCTGTAGATATAAGATAGATATGTGTAGAGTAGACAACCTGCTGGTGTGGGTATGTGTATTTCTGGGGGATCTGTAGATAGAAGATAGATATGTGTAGGGTAGACAACCTTCTAGTGTGGGTATGTGTACTTCTGGAGGATCTGTAGATAGAAGATAGATATGTGTAGAGTAGACAACCTGCTGGTGTGGGTATGAGTACTTCTGGAGGATCTGTAGATAGAAGATAGATCTGTGTAGGGTAGACAACCTGCTGGTGTTGGTATGTGTACTTCTGGAGTATCTGTAGATAGAAGATATATATGTGAAGGGTAGACAAACTGCTTGTGTGGGTATGTGTACATCTGGAGGATCTGTAAATATAAATTAGATATGTGTAGGGTAGACAACCTGCTTGTGTGGGTATGTGTACTTCTGGAGGATCTGTAGATAGAAGATAGATATGTGTAGTGTAGACAACCTGCTGGTGTGGGTATGTGTAATTCTGGGGGATCTGTAGATAGAAATTAGATATGTCTTGGGTAGACAACCTCCTCGTGTGTGTATGTGTACTTCTGGAGGATCTGTAGGTAGAAATTAGATATATCTTGGGTAGACAACTTGCTGGTGTGTGTATGTGTATTTCTGGAGTGAGTGAGTGAGTTATTGTTTAACGCCGGTTCGGCAGTATTGCAGACATTAGCGGCGAAGTATTTCTGGAGAATCTCTAGATAGAAGATAGATATGTGTAGGGTAGACCACCTGCTGGTGTGGGAATGTGTACTTCTGGGGGATCTGTAGATAGAAGATAGATATCTGTAGTGTAGAGAACCTGCTTGTGTGGGTATGTGTACTTCTGGAGGATTTCTAGATAGAAATTAGATATGTGTAGGGTAGACAAGCTGCTGGTGTGTGTATGTGTACTTCTGGAGGATCTGTAGATAGAATATAGATATCTGTAGGGTAGACAACCTGCTTGTGTGGGTATGTGTACTTCTGGAGGATTTCAAGATAGAAATTAGATATGTGTAGGGTAGACAACCTGCTGGTGTGTGTATGTGTACTTCTGGAGGATCTCTAGATTGAATATAGACATGTGTAGGGTAGACAACCTGCTGGTGTGTGTATGTGTACTTCTGAAGGATATCTAGATAGAATATAGATATGTGTAGGGTAGACAACCTGCTGGTGTTGGTATGTGTACTTCTGGAGGATCTGTAGATAGAAATTAGATATGTGTAGGGTAGACAACCTGATGGTGTGGGTATGTGTACTTCTGGAGGATCTGTAGATAGATGATAGATATGTGTAGGGTAGACAACCTGCTCGTGTGGATATATGTACTTCTGGAGGATCTGTAGATAGAAGATAGATATGTGTAGGGTAGAAAACCTGCTTTTGTGGGTATGTGTACTTCTGGAGGATCTGTAGATAGAAATTAGATATGTGTAGGGTAGACAACTTGCTGGTGTGGGTATGTGTACTTCTGGAGGATCTGTAGAAAGAAGATAGATATCTGTAGTTTAGACAACCTGCTAGTGTGGGTATGTGTTCTTCTGGAGGATTTCTAGATAGAAATTAGATATGTGTAGGGTAGACAACCTGCTGGTGTGTGTATGTTTACTTCTGGAGGATCTGTAGGTAGAAATTAGATATGTGTAGGGTAGACAACCTGCTGGTGTGGGTATGTGTACTTCTGGAGGATCTGTAGAAAGAAGATAGATATGTGTAGGGTAGACAACCTGCTTGTGTGGGTATGTGTACTTCTGGAGGATTTCTAGATAGAAATTAGATATGTGTAGGGTAGACAACCTGCTCGTGTGTGCATGTGTACTTCTGGAGGATCTGTAGATAGAAGATAGATATGTGTAGGGTAAACAACCTGCTTGTGTGGGTATGTGTACTTCTGGAGGATCTGTAGATAGAAATTAGATATGTGTAGGGTAGACAACCTTCTGGTGTGTGTATGTGTACTTCTGGAGGATCTGTAGATAGAAATTAGATATGTGTAGGGTAGACAAAATGCTGGTGTGGGTATGTGTACTTCTGGAGGATCTGTAGAAAGAAGATAGATATCTGTAGTTTAGACAACCTGCTGGTGTGGGTATGTGTTCTTCTGGAGGATTTCTAGATAGAAATTAGATATGTGTAGGGTAGACAAGCTGCTGGTGTGTGTATGTGTACTTCTGGAGGATCTGTAGATAGAATATAGATATCTGTAGGGTAGACAACCTGCTTGTGTGGGTATGTGTACTTCTGGAGGATTTCAAGATAGAAATTAGATATGTGTAGGGTAGACAACCTGCTGGTGTGTGTATGTGTACTTCTGGAGGATCTCTAGATTGAATATAGACATGTGTAGGGTAGACAACCTGCTGGTGTGTGTATGTGTACTTCTGAAGGATATCTAGATAGAATATAGATATGTGTAGGGTAGACAACCTGCTGGTGTTGGTATGTGTACTTCTGGAGGATCTGTAGATAGAATATAGATATGTGTAGGGTAGACAACCTGATGGTGTGGGTATGTGTACTTCTGGAGGATCTGTAGAGAGATGATAGATATGTGTAGGGTAGACAACCTGCTCGTGTGGATATATGTACTTCTGGAGGATCTGTAGATAGAAGATAGATATGTGTAGGGTAGACAACCTTCTTGTGTGGGTATGTGTACTTTTGGAGGATCTGTAGATAGAATATAGATATGTGTAAGGTAGACAACCTTCTTGTGTGGGTATGTGTACTTCTGGAGGATCTGTAGATAGAAATTAGATATGTGTAGGGTAGACAACCTGCTTGTGTGGGTATGTGTACTTCTGGAGGATCTGTAGATAGAAATTAGATATGTGTAGGGTAGACAACTTGCTGGTGTGGGTATGTGTACTTCTGGAGGATCTGTAGAAAGAAGATAGATATCTGTAGTTTAGACAACCTGCTAGTGTGGGTATGTGTTCTTCTGGAGGATTTCTAGATATAAATTAGATATGTGTAGGGTAGACAACCTGCTGGTGTGTGTATGTTTACTTCTGGAGGATCTGTAGGTAGAAATTAGATATGTGTAGGGTAGACAACCTGCTGGTGTGGGTATGTGTACTTCTGGAGGATCTGTAGAAAGAAGATAGATATGTGTAGGGTAGACAACCTGCTTGTGTGGGTATGTGTACTTCTGGAGGATTTCTAGATAGAAATTAGATATGTGTAGGGTAGACAACCTGCTCGTGTGTGCATGTGTACTTCTGGAGGATCTGTAGATAGAAGATAGATATGTGTAGGGTAAACAACCTGCTTGTGTGGGTATGTGTACTTCTGGAGGATCTGTAGAAAGAAGATAGATATATGTAGTTTAGACAACCTGCTGGTGTGGGTATGTGTTCTTCTGGAGGATTTCTAGATAGAAATTAGATATGTGTAGGGTAGACAACCTGCTCGTGTGTGTATGTGTACTTATGGAGGATCTGTAGATAGAAGATAGATATGTGTAGGGTAGACAACCTGCTTGTGTGGGTATGTGTACTTCTGGAGGATTTCTAGATAGAAATTAGATATGTGTAGGGTAGACAACCTGCTCGTGTGTGCATGTGTACTTCTGGAGGATCTGTAGATAGAAGATAGATATGTGTAGGGTAGACAACCTGCTTGTGTGGGTATGTGTACTTCTGGAGGATCTGTAGATAGAAATTAGATATGTGTAGGGTAGACAACCTGCTGGTGTGGGTATGTGTACTTCTGGAGGATCTCTAGATAGAAGATAGATATATGTATTGTAGACAACCTGCTGGTGTGGGTATGTGTACTTCTGGAGGATCTGTAGATAGAAGATAGATAAATATTTGTAGTGTAGACAACCTGCTGGTTTGGGGATGTTTACTTCTGGTGGATCTGTAGATAGAAGATTGATATGTGTAGGATTGCCAAACTGCTGGCGTGGGTGTGTGTACTTCTGGAGGATCTGTAGATAGAAGATAGGTATGTGTAGGATTGCCAAACTGCTGGCGTGGGTGTGTGTACTTCTGGAGGATCTGTAGATAGAAGATAGGTGTGTGTAGGGTTGACAACCTGCTGGTGTGGGTATGTGCACTTCTGGGGGATCTGTAGATAGAATATATATATGCGTAGGGTAGACAACCTGCTGATGTGGGAATGTTTACTTCAGGGTTATCTGTAGAGAGAAGATAGATATGTGTAGGGTAGACAACCTGCTGGTGTGGGTATGTGTACTTCTGCAGGATTTGTAGATAGACGATAGGTATGTTTAGGGTTGTCATCCTGCTGGTGTGGGTATGTGTACTTCTGGAGGATCTGTAGATAGAAGATAGGCTTGTGTAGGGTTGACAACCTGCTGGTGTGGGTATGTGTACTTCTGGAGGATCTGTAGATAGAAGATAGATATGTGTAGGGTAGACAACCTGCTGTTGTGGGTATGTGTACTTCTGGAGGATCTGTAGATAGAAGATAGATATGTGTAGGGTAGACAACCTGCTTGTGTGGGTATGTGTACTTCTGGAGGATCTGTAGATAGAAATTAGATATGTGTAGGGTAGACAACCTGCTGGTGTGGGTATGTGTACTTCTGGAGGATCTCTAGATCGAAGATAGATATATGTATTGTAGACAACCTGCTGGTGTGGGTATGTGTACTTCTGGAGGATCTGTAGATAGAAGATAGATAAATATGTGTAGTGTAGACAACCTACTGGCGTGGGTATGTGTACTTCTGGAGGATCTGTAGATAGAAGATAGGTATGTGTAGGATTGCCAAACTGCTGGCGTGGGTGTGTGTACTTCTGGAGGATCTGTAGATAGAAGATAGGTGTGTGTAGGGTTGACAACCTGCTGGTGTGGGTATGTGCACTTCTGGGGGATCTGTAGATAGAATATATATATGCGTAGGGTAGACAACCTGCTGATGTGGGAAGGTTTACTTCTGGGTTATCTGTAGAGAGAAGATAGATATGTGTAGGGTAGACAACCTGCTGGTGTGGGTATGTGTACTTCTGCAGGATTTGTAGATAGACGATAGGTATGTTTAGGGTTGTTATCCTGCTGGTGTGGGTATGTGTACTTCTGGAGGATCTGTAGATAGAAGATAGGCTTGTGTAGGGTTGACAACCTGCTGGTGTGGGTATGTGTACTTCTGATGGATCTGTAGATAGAAGATAGATATGTGTAGGGTAGACAACCTGCTGTTGTGGGTATGTGTACTTCTGGAGGATCTGTAGATAGAAGATAGGTATGTGTAGGATTGTCAACCTACTGACGTGGGTATGTGTACTTCTGGAGGATCGGTAGATAGAAGATAGGTATGTGTAGGATTGCCAAACTGCTGGCGTGGGTATGTGTACTTCTGGAGGATCTGTAGATAGAAGATAGGTGTGTGTAAGGTTGACAACCTGCTGGTGTGGGTATGTGTACTTCTGGGGGATCTGTAGATAGAATATATATATGCGTAGGGTAGACAACCTGCTGATGTGGGAATGTTTACTTCTGGGTTATCTGTAGAGAGAAGATAGATATGTGTAGGGTAGACAACCTGCTGGTGTGGGTATGTGTACTTCTGCAGGATTTGTAGATAGACGATAGGTATGTTTAGGGTTGTCATCCTGCTGGTGTGGGTATGTGTACTTCTGGAGGATCTGTAGATAGAAGATAGGCATGTGTAGGGTTGACAACCTGCTGGTGTGGGTATGTGTACTTCTCGAGGATCTGTAGATAGAAGATAGATATGTGTAGGGTTGACAACCTGCTGGTGTTGTAATGTGTACTTTTGGAGGATCTGTAGATAGAAGATAGATATGTGTAGGGTAGACAACCTGCTGTTGTGGGTATGTGTACTTCTGGGTTATTTGTAGAGAGAATATAGATATGTGTAAGGTTGACAACCTGCTGGTGTGGGTATGTGTACTTCTGGAGGATCTGTAGATAGAAGATAGATATGTGTAGGGTTGACAACCTGCTGGTGTGGGTATGTGTACTTCTGGAGGATCTGTAGATAGAAGATAGATATGTGTAGGGTAGACAACCTGCTGGTGTGGGTATGTGTACTTCTGCAGGATTTGTAGATAGACGATAGGTATGTTTAGGGTTGTCATCCTGCTGGTGTGGGTATGTGTACTTCTGGAGGATCTGTAGATAGAAGATAGGCTTGTGTAGGGTTGACAACCTGCTGGTGTGGCTATGTGTACTTCTGGAGGATCTGTAGATAGAAGATAGATATGTGTAGGGTAGACAACCTGCTGTTGTGGGTATGTGTACTTCTGGAGGATCTGTAGATAGAAGATAGATATGTGTAGGGTAGACAACCTGCTTGTGTGGGTATGTGTACTTCTGGAGGATCTGTAGATAGAAATTAGATATGTGTAGGGTAGACAACCTGCTGGTGTGGGTATGTGTACTTCTGGAGGATCTCTAGATCGAAGATAGATATATGTATTGTAGACAACCTGCTGGTGTGGGTATGTGTACTTCTGGAGGATCTGTAGATAGAAGATAGATAAATATGTGTAGTGTAGACAACCTACTGGCGTGGGTATGTGTACTTCTGGAGGATCTGTAGATAGAAGATAGGTATGTGTAGGATTGCCAAACTGCTGGCGTGGGTGTGTGTACTTCTGGAGGATCTGTAGATAGAAGATAGGTGTGTGTAGGGTTGACAACCTGCTGGTGTGGGTATGTGCACTTCTGGGGGATCTGTAGATAGAATATATATATGCGTAGGGTAGACAACCTGCTGATGTGGGAATGTTTACTTCTGGGTTATCTGTAGAGAGAAGATAGATATGTGTAGGGTAGACAACCTGCTGGTGTGGGTATGTGTACTTCTGCAGGATTTGTAGATAGACGATAGGTATGTTTAGGGTTGTTATCCTGCTGGTGTGGGTATGTGTACTTCTGGAGGATCTGTAGATAGAAGATAGGCTTGTGTAGGGTTGACAACCTGCTGGTGTGGGTATGTGTACTTCTGATGGATCTGTAGATAGAAGATAGATATGTGTAGGGTAGACAACCTGCTGTTGTGGGTATGTGTACTTCTGGAGGATCTGTAGATAGAAGATAGGTATGTGTAGGATTGTCAACCTACTGACGTGGGTATGTGTACTTCTGGAGGATCGGTAGATAGAAGATAGGTATGTGTAGGATTGCCAAACTGCTGGCGTGGGTATGTGTACTTCTGGAGGATCTGTAGATAGAAGATAGGTGTGTGTAAGGTTGACAACCTGCTGGTGTGGGTATGTGTACTTCTGGGGGATCTGTAGATAGAATATATATATGCGTAGGGTAGACAACCTGCTGATGTGGGAATGTTTACTTCTGGGTTATCTGTAGAGAGAAGATAGATATGTGTAGGGTAGACAACCTGCTGGTGTGGGTATGTGTACTTCTGCAGGATTTGTAGATAGACGATAGGTATGTTTAGGGTTGTCATCCTGCTGGTGTGGGTATGTGTACTTCTGGAGGATCTGTAGATAGAAGATAGGCATGTGTAGGGTTGACAACCTGCTGGTGTGGGTATGTGTACTTCTCGAGGATCTGTAGATAGAAGATAGATATGTGTAGGGTTGACAACCTGCTGGTGTTGTAATGTGTACTTTTGGAGGATCTGTAGATAGAAGATAGATATGTGTAGGGTAGACAACCTGCTGTTGTGGGTATGTGTACTTCTGGGTTATCTGTAAAGAGAATATAGATATGTGTAAGGTTGACAACCTGCTGGTGTGGGTATGTGTACTTCTGGAGGATCTGTAGATAGAAGATAGATATGTGTAGGGTTGACAACCTGCTGGTGTGGGTATGTGTACTTCTGGAGGATCTGTAGATAGAAGATAGATATGTGTAGGGTTGACAACCTGCTGGTGTTGTAATGTGTACTTTTGGAGGATCTGTAGATAGAAGATAGATATGTGTAGGGTAGACAACCTGCTGGTGTGGGTATGTGTACTTCTGGGGGATCTGTAGATAGAAGATAGGTATGTTTAGGGTTGACATCCTGCTGGTGTGGGTATGTGTACTTTTTGAGGATCTGTAGATAGAAGATAGGCATGTGTAGGGTTGACACCCTGCTGGTGTGGGTATGTGTACTTCTGGAGGATCTGAAGATAGAAGATAGATATGTGTAGGGTTTACATCCTGCTGTTGTGGGTATGTGTACTTCTGGAGGATCTGTAGATAGAAGATAGGCATGGGTAGGGTTGACAACCTGCTGGTGTGGGTATGTGTACTTCTTCAGGATTTGTAGATAGAAGTTAGATATGTGTAGGGTTGACAACCTGCTGGTGTGGGTATATGTTCTTCTGTAGGATCTGTAGATAGAAGATAGATATATGTAGGGTAGACAACCTGATGGTGTGGGTATGTGTACTTCTGGAGGATCTGTAGATAGAAGATAGATATATGTAGGGTTTACAACCTTCTGGTGTGGGTATGTGTACTTCTGGAGGATCTGTATATAGAAGATAGGTATGTGTAGGGTTGACAACCTGCTGGTGTGGGTATGTGTACTTCTTGGGGATATGTGGATAGAAGATAGGTGTGTGTAGGGTTGACAACCTGCTGGTGTGGGTATGTGTACTTCTGTGGAATCTGTAGATAGAAGATTGATATGTGTAGGGTAGACAACCTGCTGGTGTGGGTATGTGTACTTCTGGATGATATGTAGATAGAAGATATATATTTGTAGGGTAGACAACCTGCTGGTGAGGGTATGTGTACTTCTGGGTGATCTGTAGACAGAAGATAGATATGTGTAGTTTTGACAACCTGCTGGTGTGGGGATGTGTACTTCTAGGGGATCTGTAGATAGAAGATATTTATTTGTAGGGTTGACAACCTGCTGGTGTGGTTATGTGTACTTCTTGGGGATCTGTAGATATAATATAGATATGTGTAGGGTTGACAACCTGCTGGTGTGGGTATGAGTACTTCTGGGGGATCTGTAGATAGAAGATAGATATGTGTAGGGTTGACAACCTGCTGGTGTGGGGATGTGTACTTCTGGGGGATCTGTAGAGAGAAGATATATATGTGTAGGGTTGTCGACCTGATGGTGTGGGGATGTGTACTTCTGGGGGATCTGTACATAGAAGTTAGATATGTGTAGGGTAGACAACCTTTATCCAACTTTTCGCGACCGCATCTATGGATGAACGATATATGTATGAACTTTTCAGATTCTATTCAAACGACAACGACTTCTAAGGGAAAGACGTCAGCCAAAGCATGAACATTGGTCTTCATAACATTCTACGTTTATTTTAGTTTAACTTAAGTACTTACACTGAACATTGACACTGACTGAAGATGTGTAGATGCTGTCATGTTTGTTGACAGCTTGACATCTGTAGGATCCTGTTTGAGATCTCGATGATTGGCCCAAATTCAGGACATCTGAGTTGGAGAAGGTTGTTCCATTCTTTTCCCAGCGGTAAGTACAAGCAGGTTTACAGTTGGCAGAACAGGAGATGGGAGAGATGGTATCCTGGTTCTCTCTCACTTTGTAGGACAAATCAGGAGGAGTCAGGGATTCTTGGTAGGGACCGTCTGGAAGAGAAACAAGTTCAACTGGAGATATTAGGTACAAGCAGGTTTACAGTTGACAGAGATGGGAGAGATGGTGTCCTGGTTCTCTCTCACTGTGTAGGACAAACCAGGAGGAGTCAGGGACCCTTGGTAGGGACCGTCTGGAAGAGAAACAAGTTCAACTGGAGATACTAGGTACAAGCAGGTTTACAGTTGACAGAAATGGAAGAGATGGTGTCCTGGTTCTCTCTCACTGTGTAGGACAAACCAGGAGGAGTCAGGGACTCTTGGTAGGGACCGTCTGGAAGAGAAACAAGTTCAACTGGAGATACTAGGTACAAGCAGGTTTACAGTTGACAGAGATGGGAGAGATGGTGTCCTGGTTCTCTCTCACTGTGCAGGACAAACCAAGATGGAGTTAGGGACTCTTGGTAGGGACCGTCTGGAAGAGAAACAAGTTCAACTGGAGATACTAGGTTCAAGCAGGTTAACAGTTGACAGAGATGGGAGAGATGGTGTTCTGGTTCTCTCTCAATGTGTAGGACAAACCAAGAGGAGTCAGGGACTCTTGGTAGGGACCGTCTGGAAGAGAAACAAGTTCAACTGGAGATACTAGGTACAAGCAGGTTTACAGTTGACAGAGATGGGAGAGATGTTGTTCCCCCTCGAACGAGCTAGTTTATGATTGTTAATAACTTTAAAAGTCAACTCACATTCTGGTTCCATCCGGTACACATCACTCCAGTCAGACTCAAGACCTCGACTTTCAACTGCTCTACATCTGAAGATGTGAGGGTCACGTGAGTTCACTGTGAAGGTGAAGGACGTTCCAGGATCAGGGGTCATAATAGTTCCATACCTCTCCCACGTGTAGGTCAAGGTCAGTCCATGAACTGTAGGGAAACTTGTTGAGGTCGAAGTACAGGTCAAGGTCACTTGCTTTGTGTAGACTGGTGTTGTGTTGGGGGAAGGTCGGGGAGGCTTTGTTGGTTTACCTTAGATTTAAAAATAGCAACTTTATAACCTACTTTTTAATAGGGTGAAGACTGTCAAACTCCTTTTGAAGAAAGAATAAGAATTATGTTCTACCGGACGATGCCCCTACATAAAGATGTGTGCTTTGTTGGTTTACCTTTAACAGAGAAATAGCAAAGATTCAGAAGTCATTTGATACTCAACAGAAACAGTTTTAACACAACTGGGCTGTACACCAAGTCTACTACTGTACTAATCTACAAGTGTTATTGTCATGTTCAAATGACAAATATAAACACTGAACTATGACCAAGAGAGACTGAGACCAAATTCACTCACTCGTATATTATGTAAGGTTAGACTGACAAGTCACATAGTCATAGAGTGAGTGAGTGAGTTGGGGTTTACGCCGTTTTCAAATGTATTTCACTTATATCGCGGCTGCTAGTATTACGGCATGGAGATAGCCCGCAACGCCATGTTGTTATGCATTGCGGTGAAACCTGCGAGCAACGGCTGGAACTAGCGAACCATGGGTGGTACTGCACTGAAATTCAGTGTAGCATTGCACCCAAACCTGACTGCGTGTAGAACAGTTATCTACTGCAGACAAAATTGGTCGTGCAAATGGCGGGATTCCATAGTCATAGAAGGCATAAGCAAGAACATGATGAATATGCTTAACAAGTTATTAAAACGACTCAATCGTCTGAAAGCTTTTGGACGAGCTAAGCAGTGAACTGTAAGAGTTGTCAGACGAGCTTACAGCTTATACCAAAGTTTGGTTTGTCTCAGCAACGGAATGCATCAAACAAATTCGGAGAAAGAGTAGTTCGTCTAGAACCTCTAATAGAAGAATACATGTTACCTTAGGACTAAAATGACGTCATCATTTCTTGTGTATCCACCATTTTTTTTTATGACGTCAAGGAGGGGCTCAGGTGACCTTAAGTTCACCTTTGAATGTATGGTCATGGGATCTATTATGACAAATTTTTAATTTCTGTGATTATGTCATTTTGAATGACATCAGGGAATCAGGTGACCTTTAGTTCACCTTGGAATGTGTGGTCATGGGATCTATTATGACACATGTTTAATTCTTATCTTTCTGCCATTTTGAATGACAATAGTCATTTCATGGAGATTTTCCTGCCATGTTTGAATGACGTCAGTCATTCAAATATATCTTCCCATCAATCAAATCCCTCCATTTTTGTTGTCATCAGCAATTCATATTTTTTATCTGTCATGTTTGACCAATGTCAACAATTAATAGATTGAACTTAAGGGACAATGGATTTGACAGTTGTCATTAATACAATAATAAGTTTTAACTACTTTGATTAAGAGCTTATTTAATGTTTTAAAAATGAAAATGAGTGGGATTAAGGGTTTTGAATTCTATCCATACTTATTTTCATACTACAACATTTTACAGAATTGTATTAAATTGACTGATGATAACTGAAATTTCATTGACCAGTGGTCAGTAACTGTAGAAATGCCGACGGATGTGAACAGGATATAACATCTCAAGTACTCCTTCAGTTTGACCAGTCCCTATACTAAGCAGGAAGTTAGCATGAGCTTTCTGTACATGTATACACATCAACATTGATTCAATATTTTAATCTGAAATAAAAGACTTGCACTCAGTCTGCGCTAGTCTAGAAAAGAGGTTGTAGACTGTCTACATATTGGGGAACACATACTGAACACAATATGATAATAATACAATAAATTCATAAAATACATTCAGCCCCCCCCCCCCCCCCCCCCCCCCCCCTGACCTCATCAAAATGGTGGTCATTCTAGTCCTAAGGTAACATGTAATCTTCTTCTTATATATGAGAACAGCAAGATTTTCTGGATAACAACTTCTGTAATGTTAAAATACACAGCGTTGGTGAGTAAACTCAATCAGATATTAACATGCATTATAAAAAGTAACATGCATTGAGAATGGTATACAATGAGATTGTGCAAAGCAAACAAAATGAGGAGAGTAAAGTTATACTTGAGTGGTGAATAAACAGTGCCCTGTACGCTTTATTGAAAATGTAAATACATGAAAAAAAAATTGAAAATACATTTGATTAAACAAGGTAGGTCAATTGACTTTATTGAAATGTCTCAAAGGATTTGGATTTACTGACATAATATATAAAGCTACTTTTACAGTCAAACTCCTTTTGAAGAAAGAATAAGATTCATGTTCTACCGGGCGATGCCCCTACATAATGGTAACAGTCCTGTAAAATTATTCAGGTAAGATGTCAGATTTAAGAATCAAAGTCCACAAGAAGCGATAGTTTTATAAGATGCAAAAATCAAGAGTAATTGGACCATGGACAGGCAGTTCGACTCAGTTGGTCGCGGTATGATAGATGTTCTATCAAACTACCAAAAGTCGAAAGTCATCGATAAATTGACGGACTTCAGTTCTCCACTTTCATGACAGACTCGAATTGCCAACTAAAAAATTCAACCTGTGATTGGTAAATTTGCATGTTGTTTTTTTTTCATTTCGAACTCAATCGCGATGCTAACTTTAAGTGTCACAGGAGATGTGACTTTTATTAGTTTTGACTTTTAGATTAAGATGTAGTAAAAGAAATATGCAATTTATCACAAAATTATCACTTTATTTGATAAATTCAATACAATGACCTATATGCAGTCTAAAACTCTTCAAAGATGTAGTGTTACAACATAACAGACTGGACCAGACTGGAGTAACCTCCCCTTAGAATATGTCATAGTTTGTTTTGTACTCACCCACCATAATGTACAAAGTCATGTTATGTTTGCTGAGGAGATTAAACTAAAATAAAGACTCAGTCGTCACTAACAACCTTTCACTAAAATGAACCGGTCTATGCGTTTTAGCAGGGCAAGTCTTACAAGTACTGTAGTTTACTTTGATTAGGGGTCATAATTTCTGTAATTAGATAAAACAATACATGCCTCAAACAGTTCAAGGTCTGGAAGCATGTCTAGTTTCTATCCCATCTATATCCCATCTTTATCCCATCTATATCCCATCTATATCCCATCTATATCCCATCTATATCCCATCTTTATCACCACATCAGGACCATCGAACAAATACTAGCTGAATGTTCTGAGCCTCTCATTTAAGAAGTGTTAAACAAGATTTCGAAATAGTGTATTAAGGCCACTGCTCAAACCAATCTAAATAAATTTAGTTTATATTGTGTTATAACAGTGGTGGCAAGTGGTCCTGTGCATAGCTCAGTCGACCGCTATCAGTTAAGTTCAGCAACAACGGGCGTGGCTCGCTGGATGGGTGGGTTACCCGCCTCATTGCTGAATGAAAACTGAGAGTTTGAAGGGTGATTCCCCGCCCCACATTGAGACATGAGTTGAGAGGTTCATGGTGTCACCTTGGGCAAGGGACTTTATTCGAAATGTGCCTCTGTTCACTCAGCAGTACAATTGAGTACCTGGTTTGGAAGTGCAGGCAATGTGACAGATAACCTTCGAGCGCCTTAATTGGTAGCCCAGGTTGCATACTTCAAAGGGAGTTGAGAATGAAAAAGGAACGATGTTGGTCCTTACACCAGGGAAATAATGTATGTACCGCTTTGAGCATGGCCCTTTGTGTTGTGGAGTTCAGCGCGATATACATATCTTCATTATTATTATTTATTATCTAATAGTGGCCAACGCATCGGACTGTCCCGTTGACCTTTTGCCACTCAGCCAATCAGCAATCACATCGCTGGAGTTTATTCAAGATTACATACATGGTGAGGTCGTTGGACGGTGCATGGAGTACGACTTTCTTCGTAGTGCATCATGGGACAATCATATAAACCTCGCGGAATAAATCCAATTGTTGAGATGTTTCCGTGAATGTTGTCATGGAGTGTATATGTATGATAAAGATCATGATATGTTTAGTATCATCTCTAGGAGGTAATGGCATATTGATTATTCAACTTGTTTTGTATTAATAATACGTTATATCCTCTTAATTGACTAGACAAGTAACGCATTATGTAATCGAATACAACTTTGGGTCGCTCAACATGTTACCAATAAAATGTTACTTTTATGACACAAAGGGTTAAAAAATAGATTCTTCCAAATGTGGAAACATGAATAATGAACACACAACTTACCCAGCACCACCAGCATAATCATATCTAGGATACTCTTTGTACAGAGAAATATTTAACTAAACTGGCAGGCAAAAGAAAGCGAACACCTATACCTACACCTAACACAATAACTTTAATGAAAAATACAAATATGGTAGAAGTTTGAGATAAGGTACATTGGATAGTTCATTCATTTCGGAAAACGTCTAAATCCTAAACTTTATTGTTTAATTAGCCAGTTTTGCACACAAGAACTCCAAAAGATGTAGGGGTAAAAAAACACAACTAAACACGTTAATTTTAATTCTTTCTATCCCCTTAAGTCGTTCATTTTGTAAAATAACCCACATTGGTGCCAAATGTTGTCGATTAGTGTGTCAGGCATTATGGAATGCACTGTCTGATCGAGAATTAAAAAATGTCTTATGACGTCACCTGACAGCTGTTTCTGTGTTCATGCAAAACCTGCATCGACGCTTGTTCATTAACGGGAGGGTGTAATTTGATTCTAACACCCCATTGTGGACCGTCTGACCGTTGTCCAATCAGCGACAAGTCTTGAGAAAATTATTGTAAAGCTGTAACGTTGCAAGTCAAACCGACGTGGTCACAGCCATAAGGACATTAACCATACATCAAAGTTCAGCGGTCAGTACCTGTCTATTGAGCAGTCGACAAACTTCGATTCTATCAGTTCAAGGTCTTCTGGTGCACGTGTGCATAGTGACACGCCGATCTGTGGTGGTCGCCGTCAATGACGTCACACAGAGATAGCGTTGGCGACGGTCTAACGCAAGCAGATATTAGCCTTTATTGGGCAAAACGACCATTGTTTTTTTGTTTGTGTTCTGGGATTGTCAATGTATGAGTTATCAATATTTTCCAATTTTCTCCAAAATGTGTTAATCTGGTTTTCGTTCAACTTTAAAAAACAAAAGTTAATGTCTAGGCCCTGTGTATCCGATGCTTATTGTCAACATCATTGATATCCATTTTCCATAAGTTCATTCTAAAGAGTGTATACTTTCTTTTGCCTGTCAGTTTATCATTGATGTGGCAAAATAAATAATTGCATTTGACTTCTGTCTAAGTTCACATATGCTTAGGGGTGAACATTTAAAATGGAGTGTGCCTAAAGTCCCGTTTATTGATAGATTATGTCTATGTTATAACGGGGGAAAATGAATGCAATGTGTTAGTCAAAATTATCTAAATATAAGTCAACACTATTTGAGTAGTGTTCTACTGCAACATATGAGAATGTATTTCATATTCACCCCGAATGCTTAATGTATCAAATATATATAAGATTGTTATAAGACCTATTAAACGCTATAGAAGTAAATATGTATATGTACTAATGGGAAAGAAAATGAATGTCATGTGTTCGTCAAACTTTTATAAATATACGTAAACAATATTTGAGCAGTGTTCTACAGAAAAGTTTAGGAATGTTTCTTAAATTGTCAAAATGGAAATATTATTGAAAAGTGCTGAAACTGTGAAGAATGTTTAAAGAAAGAAATCAAGTTTATTTTGGTTTTGATTTTGATTGTTTATATCCTCACTATTCATTTACACAGATAAATAGTTCTTGATTTGTTTTTGATCTCATAAACACTTGACTAACTGACTGTTAACAAGAACTAACTGTTGACAATTTATTTGTTTCCATTCCCAGGACTATGACTGTGATATAGACAGACATGTAAATGATGTTGATAGATTGGGCGTGGTGTAATATGAATTACACATTTAAATTATCGGGAATTCACGTATTACTAGTTTTCGTGTTAAAGCCAATGGGCTTATATAACATCCGATAACCTAATACTATGTTAATTATCATGGGAGGGAGTTGTATTTTATTGAGACGGAGTCATTTCAGTTATGTTCATCGGGGAAAGTCAAACTTACCCATCACCACCAGCATCTGTCCACAGTCAGAGATCACATCAGTTACACCTCCGTTCCCACATCTGTATGTTCCTGCATCTGCTGAGCTGATGTTCCTGAGAGTGAAGGTGATGTTCCTACTCATGTAGCTTCCACTGAACTCAACACGACCTGCATAGTCTCCTAGTGCTACAAACTGTCCACTTGATGACAGTATGCTGGCTAGTGTTCCTGCAGGACTGATGACATTGAAACTTGATCCTGTACCCAGTCCTCCTGCAGGAATCTGCCAACTGAGAGTTGCTGTTCCATTTAACTCAGACACTGCAGGGTTGGAGTTGAACTGAGCTAAAACCACTCCGAGTACTGGATAACAGGATTTATGCATTATAATTAAAAAGGCCACTCCCAACACTGGGACATTGTGAAGTAAACTCATGCTGCATGTGAAGATTCAGATAGATTGTTCAATATGTATTTATAATGTAAAGATTCACTCATAAAATGAAACAAACACGTGACTTATTAATATAATCTGTGATCTATAATTCATTAATAATATTGTTATATTGATGAGTAGATACCAACTCGTGTTATTCTTCAGTATGTTCTACGTCGGATTAAACAGGTAATATTTATCTTGCAACGCTTTTTCTCCCCGATCTTTTACGAGGCATGGTTGCATTTCATAAACCTGAACACTTAATATAGGAATAAAAGATCAAACTTACATATAATCAACAACAACCTTGTCATATCTTGTATGTTTTTCCCAGAAGACGGTCACACACCTAAATGCAAACAATGTATATTTATTATATCTGTGTTATTTGATGTGACCTGGTCACTGGTATAATGGATACGATTGGGATGATTATTCTGCTTAAAAGATTCCAATCATCATCCAAAAATAACATTAGGTTACGTCGGATTATGACAGTAGAGGTTTCAAATCGAACTTGAGAAATCGACTGAAAGATGCAGGTCTGAAATCACGTCGTCCATTTGACAACTCAATATTGTGGTTTAGCAATTCTTTATTCTCTGAATTTTCACCGACGGCGGTACAAGAACACATGTATTGGTATATAACGATTTAATAAATACAATATGTGAAGGTTAGTTAACAGAATTCTTTTCATTTCATCATTTAGATTGCCGATAAATGTGGACAATCCTTTTAGTACTGAGAGTTTTTCTGTACATAGCATTGATTTCATTTTATGGATATTCGGAAAGGTACATAAGTATTCCGGTATATACATAGTTCTCACAAAAGCTAAACATTTAAATACATAGTGGAAGTCGTCTGTTATTAATGGGGAGTTACAGAAAGAGCACTTTCTGTTTTCACGTGTGATGCCTTTCCAGCGGCCAGTTTCAACTGGTAAATAGTGGTTTGTTGTTCTGAATAGCAATATAGGGTAGGCTATAGATTTAGATAGCAAAAGGTATGTTTCAAAATATATTGAGTGTTTAATGAATTTATAATAGTATCCTTTAGAGTTGCTATATACATCGCATTGTCATCTCTGTAGGAATTGATCCTTTAATACACGCTCTACTAATGTTACAATATAGTTAATTGAGTAACACATGGGGTTATAAAATTTGTCAATCCACAATGATTAGAAAGCGTTTTGATAAACTAGAACCAGGGGTTACAAACGATTAGCAAGGGCGTAGCCAAATACCTTCTCAGAACATTTTTCTTTCACTGTATGTTCCTGCAGTCGTTCCTCTCTGAATAGTATACTACACGTACAGAAAACACCAAAGCATATACCACACATTACCTTTACAGTCGCAGACAAAGATGGTATTCTATGTATCATGAATTTTTTGAAAGATTTCTGTCTTCATTGATGATTTTTCTAATGAACATATGTATAAATAATCTCTGAAAGAATCAAAACTGAAATTAAAATAATTACAATCACCGTGCAACGTTACAAGATATTTAATACTTAAAGTTCAGTGAACTGGGTTGGTGGATTGCACGATCTTCTAGGTCCGTCTGAAATGTTAAACAACATGAGCAGAATTTTATAAAACCTTAATGCATTTTTTTAATCGTTGTTAATATGCCATTTGTGGGTGATTTCACAAGACTGGGTACCCATATCACATCCCCATAAATTACAGGGCATATACACATGTAAGCTGTCATATCAGAAAGCTAATTGAGTTACTTCACATATACTAATGCTATGTAAATATGGACAAACATATATATTCTTAAAACAGTGATAACATATTTGCTCATTTCCCCATGTCCCAAACGTCATGTATCAAATTTGAATTTTAATCACTATTCACTCTTTGTAAATGTGAGGTTGAAAAGCAATATAATGCACAAAACGTAAAATGTAAATGGTGTAAACAACAGGTTGAATGTATCAAAAAAAGATATGTTTAGACAATTTCAATTTTGAAAATCGCTATCCCAAGATTCATTGTTCAATGTCATTACCATCATACTGTCTTATATTGCTGATCACAGTCGAAAAGTAGTTCAAGATTCATCAGTCAGCTTATATCAGCCTTAGGAGCTTATATACGCCTATCAGAGGGGTACTGAATGTAAAATTAGCCTAACTTTCGATTGTTGGACCTCGAGTTTTGTCACGGCGAAATGGTCATGTGGTCAGTGCTGGCGATAGTTGCCTTACTCTGAGGGTGTGGGTTCAAAACCCGCAAGAGAGTGGTCCGAAAAAGTACAAAGGTAGTATTATCCAAAATGTAACCCTTTTATAAGCTTATATCATGCTTTCAATAAAACCTTTATAGGAATAGTAATAAATATTTGTTATCATGTATCAGGTTCAATTTAACCACTACGTTTAATCGTTATCATTAGTCTCTTCACCAAACGCTCCACATTCCTAAGCAAGCAATTCTATGATTATATGATTATATAACCTTCTGTGTTGATTCCACCATCCCGACGAATGAAATCACGATATATCCCAATAACAAATCCTGGGTTACGAAGGAACTTAAAGTTTTGCTGAATGAAAAGAAAAGAGCATATTGCACAAACGACAAAATAAATCAGACTGAAATCTATTCAGAGGGAAATTAATATGCAGAATAACAGTCGCCAGGCTTGGAGAGTGTCAGGACTATGATAGGCCAACAGAACAAGTCATCACGTATCAACGTAGCAGACGACCGGAAGTACGCTGAAGATCCAAACCAGTTTTATTCAAGATTCCTTTAACTTCAAAGATCAACGCGAAACCGTCACTGACTTCATCATACCGGATATCAAAGATAACATCAATATTACACCAGAGACAGTTCAAACTCAATTTTCGAAGCTCAATATTCGGAAAGCATCAGGACCAGACGGACTGGATGGTATTATTTTAAAACGATGTTGTGATCAGCTCTGTTATGTTTTAGTCGTCTTTACCAACTCTCTTGTGATCAGCATATCATACTAACAATATGGAAAACCTCATATCATACCAACAATATGGAAAACATCATATCATACCAACAATATGGAAAACCTCATATCATACCAACAATATGGAAAACCTCATATCATACCAACAATATGGAAAACCTCATATCATACCAACAATATGGAAAACATCATATCATACCAACAATATGGAAAACCTCATATCATACCAACAATATGGAAAACCTCATATCATACCAACAATATGGAAAACCTCATATCATACCAACAATATGGAAAACCTCATATCATACCAACAATATGGAAAACCTCAAAAATCATTCCAGTGCCGAAAAAAACTAACCCTTCACTTCTGAACGACTTTCGACCAGTAGGATCATGGATCATGCTAAGTACTCTGATATCTAACGGTGGACACCTTCTCGACCCTCTCCAATTTGCATATAGAACACAACGAGGTGTGGAGGATGCTAAAGTTGTTATTTTAAACAGAATCTATAAACATTAAGAAGTCTCCAAATCTTATGTCAGACTCCTTTTTATCGATTTTATCCAACAAAATATCAACCAGAATGGTTGTGTAAGCCATTACCCCGATTGTCTGACTGTCAACTTTGCTGATGATGTGGCTTTGGTCGATTTGATCAAAGAGACAGAAACTCATTACAGAAAAGACGTCAATGACTTTGTTCAGTGGTGTCACGATAACTACCTGCAGTTGAGTGTCTCAAAGACAAAAAAACTCATCATTGATTTTAGAACCAAGAAAAGTGACATTTTACCTATTTAACTTAAAAGTGAGAATGTTGAATGTCTCATTATAAATATCTTGGCACCATCATCGACGATAAACTACAGTTGGGTACAAACACTGATTATATTATATTATATATAGAAATTCCAGCAAAGATTACATTTTATGCGTAAATTGAGATCTTTTAATGTAAATCAAAAAGTGATGCTGGTATAGTTCTCTTAATATCAAAAATAAATCTTGTCTTCACAAAATCATTTTAATGTCAAGTCAAATATCTGGGGTTTCTGTTTCGGACTTACCATCCCTTTTTAACGCCCGTGATGTTAACCTCTCTGACAGGTTTTATCTGATCCAAGTCCTGTTTTATTTCCCGAATACAATATTTTACCTTCAGGCCGCCGTTACCAAATGCCCGTTTTAAAACTAAAAGAGTTCAAAACTCTTTTTACCATCTAGTATCCGCCTCTTAAATGACTGAAATTTATTTATTTGTTATTCTATGTTATCGTAAATATTTCATATGTGTTCACTTTCAAGAGTACAAAGAATTCTCCTAGGGGTAATAAAGTATTGTCATTGTGATTGCCATTGTCAATGTATATTTCAGCTCTCTATCATTCAATCCCATGACATAATTAGTTTGTAGGCTGGTTCATTTATCAATGATGTAAACACTAAAGGTTATTGTAATAACCTGTTGTTACGAAAGAGGTCATCACGTGTAAAGATTTTATATACCAAAACATACTAATTGAAGCGCAAGTAAAATGGCTATAATGTCCACGTTAATTGATGCATCCATTAATTTGAGCTTGTACATGTGTATGTTATTTTGCAGTCTTATATCCGCTGTCAGCAGTTTCGCAGTTACGTTGATGAGAAGAATACAATCATTCAAAGGGTAAACAAGCTGTTTTATCTTTCCCAAGAGTGATACAGTACAACAGACACTCGACAATCGGTGAAATATCGATGCAGATAGTAAATTTACGTTAAATAAAATTAATAATGTATAAAGTAATTGCTCAATTAATTCATGTGTCTATGAAAGTGTAAGTCTTCTAAAGTTCATATGTGTAAGCTCTCCATCCTTTATATTAAATATTGAACATATAACGTCATTTTGGAGTTCTTGAACTAATTAACGTCAAACAATTATAGCTCTTTTGTTCCATAAAAATGTAACTTTAACTAACCCACAATGCAACCGTCAATTGCAGTATTAGAACCTATCGGGCTTACACAAATAAATAGACTTGCTACTTGCTACGCGCTACCTCGTAGTTTTCTGCTGTGACATTGTCGCTACAAGATGTTTTGATTATGAATCAAACAATTCTGTTAAATACAGGTGTAAATGGACTCCATGGGAACCACTACTTTGAAAACTCAAATACATCCTTGTTTAAGGCCAGAATTATAGATATAAAAATAGGAAGTGTCATGTATATTTTTTATGCAAATTTTAACATTATCATCAAACTTCCTTAGCATTGAATTCATTTTAGGGCTTATGTTTCTCCATTACCTCCCAAAGTTTTGCTCTTAGTCTTGAGTCAAAGGCTTTTCTAAAATCAATAAACAGGGCATACAGTTTATTACCTTTTGTAGCAAGTAACTTCTGAAGTATTGAATGCAGTTGATCTAGTGTGTTCGCTCAGAATGTTAGTCTCTTGTTAATGATATAAACGAATACCTTTCCTAATATACTAAGCAGATTTATCCCTCTACAAATATCTACATTATTTACATCTCCACTCTTATGGATTGGGATAATGATTCCAGTAGTCCAAGATGATGGGAATTTGCCACTCTCTAATATAATAGTAAAACTAACTCTAAGTAAAGTAACAAAAAAACCTTCGAATGCTCTATACATTCCTGTAAAATAGTATCTACACCTGTTGCTTTGTTCACCTTTACCTTTTTTATATTATCTATTATTTCTGTTTCTGTTTATTGGAGAATCAAGAATATCACTAGATAATTCTTAAAACTCATCTGCCTTCACATACAATATCAATGTTAGTTTGCTCCTCTCCAAAATATCTCACATACAGCTTACATTCGCATACACACGTATTTTGAAATTTCATGGGAATTGTTCAATCATAAATCCAACAGTCTGCATATTTGTTATCACAGTTGAATTTAATCAAAATATATCATTTTATGAAGAAAAACATATGTAATTGGATACTTAAAAACTGGCCCCTTTAAGACATTTGCTTAATAATTGTTGATTTAAACTGAGGAAAGAACAAGTTTGAGGGTGGTGGCTTATGAAAATTGACGGCCTACAGATGCCTAGCGCCTAAAATATGGTGACAAAATTCATATATGCAGAGTAAATGTCGCACTCAAGTGATGAATCTGAAACATCATTTAGTTCAATCAACAAGTGATAAATCTGAAACACCATTTAGTTCAATCAACAAGGGATAAATCTGAAACATCATTTAGTTCAATCAACAAGGGATAAATCTGAAACATCATTTAGTTCAATCAACAAGTGATAAATCTGAAACATCATTTAGTTCAATCAACAAGTGATAAATCTGAAACATCATTTAGTTCAATCAACAAGTGATAAATCTGACTGAAGCAGAGGTACATGATGTGTCCCATTCTCTTCCAACAGAGATTACTCCCTTCAGATTTTCTATCGTAACAGAAGATCTGAGGAAAGAAAATGCATATTTCCAACCTAAGTAAACTTTAGTCAATTTGCATAGATATTGAAATTGAACATTTGATGAAATATATAATAATAAATATCACTTATAATACAGCCCTAAAAGTTCATACCAAGTGCATATTCTTCCACCTATATAACCTACTAAATTTCCCATGTTAAAATAATGATTTATAAATGTAAATAGTTTTCTAAATTATTTGGTGAGATACATATATAGAACATCACACTTGTGCATTTGGATTGCTTGTATTGAACAAGAAGATGTCATTGAGACGGAGAAAGAAGGGGTTCGAAGAACGAGTTGTTATTATTTAATCATATATACCGAAGATTGAAATCGGAAAAATGTTCAGTACGTAAATTGCTGAATAAAACAAACCAAAAAGAATGCAATAATTGTATGGCACAGTTGTACCTATATATTCGGTATACACATAAGTTCGCTGACCCTTAAGTAAGTGCTGTGTTACGTTAAGTAAACGAGTGTCATGTACCATAATTATTTCCTCTAATAGAGGCCGGGCCTCCAGTAAGTAAGAGCCCTTACAGGTTAACAAGGGCCCGACTCTATTAAAGGAAATACGGTACATCAACAGTGGCTGAATACTAGAGAACTATAAATACACCTCTTTATTTCAAATCACATTCACAAGCAATTAATATATGTCCTTTATGTTATTACATAACGATGTTTACTTTCAACGTTTTTGGAATTGGGACATAGTCGACATGCCTTTATGGCACAACGTTATCATTATCAATCACTCATATATGTACGTCATGTCACAACGCCCGATAAAGCCGCGAGAGAGAACACGAGAAGATATGTCTATATATCCACTCAATGTTTACTCCCTGGTCGTCATGGTGTGTTGTTATTTTCAGAAAACAAGTAAATAATATAGTTACTTTATCAGGTGTACCTGACCTATTACTAACATATTAATAATAGTTTCTACATGAAATACAAAACCTTACCTCCTGTAGCCAAGTTGTGATATCTTGTAAAAATAACTTCCTGGTTTAAAAATACACACCAATAAGTACGCATTTATAGTTGTTTTCTTTATTTGTCTGTTATGCATCTGAATAGCAATATATCATTCAGTTTCAGGGTTTGTTGAAGAGATACTTGCTTTCTGTAAGCAATGCACAGTTAACTGAGAACTGGTCTATGGATAGTCAACTTTTTTATTGCTCAGAGTGTGACGTTTAGATGCAGATACTAGCACCGTTATCAAGCAAGTGATACATTATCGTGACTATCAGATACTAGCACCGTTATCAAGCAAGTGATACATATGATGACAATCAGGAAAATATATATTATATTTTTACATGTGATTGGATTGATGTACATGGTGGTTTAACAACATTGTTAAAGAAGGAATGAGTATACACAAGAAATAAGGTTGATATACATTGATTTGAGCAGTTGTGATGATGGAGGATAGATAGATACTATGAAAGCCAGATTGAGAGATTGAGGATTACATCAAACCTATATAGATATTGGTATTCAGCAAGATGCACCACCAGAGGTAGGATACGAACACCTTGATTTTAGTTCACAATTACTCTTTTAGCAAACGTATCCACAATAAAACATTTTCTAGACAAACTGTCTGAAACTTTGATATTCTTCTGTTTATGTTAAAATTAGGGTATAGACAGCAATACGGAGCGCAGCATGTATATATTTTAGTAGTTCAAATCATTTATGATGTAAAACAATCGTGTTGATCAACAAAGAATCAAAGAATACATGGAAAGCCTAAGACTCAAATGGGTACAATGGTATCAAAATGGAAGATCTCAAGGGATGTTTATAAATGGTTCGTTATTTCGTTCGAATCAACACATTTTATCTACTGGGGTACCACAAGGTCCTTTTTTGTTTATGAAGACGAGGTATGTTTAAAGCACCAACATGTGTGTCATTAGGTAAACGACAATTTAACATAATCCATACTAAATTGAGATATTCAAATAGATGATTAAAATTAGTCTCGAAGATAATTATCGCCTTTAACTGGGGTGTAGCTCGTCGCGATGAGTTTATACAAAGAAGACAAAACACCAAGTGTCTCTCACATCCATGAGTCATCCTATTACAGGTGTGCGTGGACTACAGAGCAAGCTCGCCCAGAGATGCGCCCAGTCTGTCTGAAGACTCCGCGCAATACGTATATGTAGTCTACAATAACATCGGTATCCTAGAATTGCCATTGGTTACCTGTACCTATGATGCTACAAATATATTTCTAGCAATTTTTCTTTTACGACTGATACTCTTATATGGTTATCCCGCATGTAGTGGTGGAAGGAGGGAACTTCTGACTAATCGTACAATAATGTTGACTTTCTAAACGGAGAGTTTTTCTTACTAAAACTAGTGCAAAAAAAATGTTTCTGGTTTCCGCCCGCATCAGTTTCAAACCCACGCCTCAGGTCTTTTTTTCTGGGTTTTAACAAAAGTAAGGGGCAGATAACTATAATATTTAACCTCGGAAAACATTGGACATAGAAAATGTCACTCGTTTCGACTATTTGGAATAGTAACACATATTTAAGAGGGTTTGTGCTTTATTTATATGAATAATTGTGTAAATTGTGTTTGTTGATCTCTTTATTCCCCCCCAAAATCATTGCATCATTTTTGTCAGCCTGTAAAAACCAGAAACATTTAATTTTATTTTTAAGGCCTTATACTCTTATCTTTAAGGATTACTTGTGTCGGAAACAAAAGCTAGGAATTCATCTGACCTAATCTGACTTCCTATGGTAAACTTGAGATCAACGTCACGATGTTTAGGTCGAAACCCAAGACATGTACACGGTTTAATGTGCTTGTCCAGAGAGTGACTGAGACAAAAATGTTGCGTTTCCCATCAAACTGATTTTGTTTCTGTGATTACTGTGTGTGGAACAGTGACTGTGTTGTGTTGTTCAGTAACAATATGACTATATAAGTATATGAAGTGTTTGGTTTATTGGATTCTGGAAACAAATTGTTATGAGTTGATATGATGAACAAATTGGTACAGGTGTCCAATAAATAAACATACCCCGTATCTAGAAACTTTCTAGTGCGTATCTAGAAATTTCTAGAAATTTCTAGAAATTTCTAGAAATTTCGAGTTTTTATTTTTTACGAGATATTCAAATATTTCTTTCATATTCCGAAACTACACGTTGACTTTACCATACTTTGTAAATTTCAACAATGTCACTCAACTAGAATAGCAGGAAATTGATGTTTAGTTTTGTGGTCTCCTCGTTATAACGCGCCCCCTGAACTGCTCAAGGCAGTCTAATTACATGCACAACAGTCGCTGTGGTGTCGCTGTTTAAAGCCTCAAACTGTACTGCCCGTGAAGTGATCTTTTGTAGCTGTCGAGTTTATCAATGAAGGATATTCAGTGACGATAAAATGAAGTATATGTTTGTCTAGTAGAATTATAATTGTACACAATGTAAGTGGGTTTAAGTGAGACATCAGTGATGTCGACTACCGACTCAAACTGATCCTGGTCAACTTTGTGATATAAATTTTGACACATTTACGAACATTGACATTGTACATTCTATATCATGAGCCATTTTACAAAACATTTACTAGTTTCATTGCTAAATCATCGTACAAACGTGTTAGTCAACAAACAATCGATTATAGAATGTTTTAAAATATATAATACCTTAGCTCATGTCTGCTTTTGATATCTTAATAAAACGAAAACCGAAATACATGTTCTTTGATAGAACGGCCGTCAGTATTTTCCAAAATACCATGCGTCGATGCAGCAATTATTAGGCTATTAGAATAAGATTAAAACTTCATATGCATACCTTCTCTTTATTGGCGTTTACAACGTAAAACACTGATTCACTGCGTTGTGTGTGGTTATGCTATCTTTTTAATACTTCGTATATAACTAAAGAAGTGTCTCAGGGATTAATGTTATCTGCTCAGCTGCATTCGAGAAATATATTAAGTTTTCCATATTTTGAATTTTTATTTGTAAGTATATTTTTCAAATGAACAATAAATGTGTCATTTGAATGATAATAACAGTATACATGTAAGAATAAGTAGCAGAGTATTTAAAGTAAGGAGTCTCAACGAATATGAATTTTGTTCCTAAACTGATTGGAATATCAAATCAACTGACTGATTTGATTCATTTGTTACTTACTAACTATGGACAGAAACAATATTAATAAATCCGGGGAGACTCACATATGCAAGACGATTTTAAGAAGGAATGTATAACTGAAAGAGGGCATTTTGCCATAAGCCACTTAATGTATTTTGAAAATGAAGTATTACGTTTTCAGTAAGATGTCATCTTGCTTATTAGTTCAAATGTGCATGTGTTTAGTTGTGTTTAGTGATTAAGTAATGAAGGAGTTGAGTAATGAATGAGCAAAGAAACTTCGTATTGTAAGTGATAAAGAAACTATGATCCATATCACACGTTGTATAACCTATCGAATTATAAATGCCCACAACTCGTTTAATAGGAACAATTTTACGATTATCCGTTACCAGAGATTATTAGAGCGTAAAATTTACTTTGTGTAACCGAAGGTTTAATGAACTGATTGTCGGTGGTCAGCTCGTTAAAAGAGAAAAAACACAGATGCCGCCAAAGAGTTTTACGAGACACGCGCATGATCAGCAATGTTGCAATGTATTTCATGTATACAGTACGTGTATATCTCAAATTAAACAGTCATGGCTGGTGTTTATGACCAGACAGTTTCCTGTCATCCCAGGTATTGAACACACCTGTTCAGCAACTCAAACGTGGTTAGCTGGGGACCCGCCGTTGTGTCATTCATTCCATGGCACGATTACATCTTGAAGTATACAAGCCGATTTAAAGAAGGAAATGATGTATATTTGAAATAGGGTGTTCTGTCAGCCATTTATTTATGTATTTAAGAAAGAACTCTTCAATAAGCTGATATCTTGATTTTCTCATGTAACGCCAATGGAGAGAGTTAACATTTGAATTTGAACTTAAAATCACATATTCTAATGTCAATCATCCATCATCTAACTGTCCTGTTTACACTTCTGTCTTATTAATACTGCATTTGCTTTTTGCGCAATTCAGATGAAAAATATTATCGAGGGTAATATATGCATGACTTTATATTTGAAAACTTGATAAAGAAAAGTACCTACACATGATTCAAAAACAAAAACAATGAAGTGAAGTTATGCATCGGCGCTACTAGTACGGAAAGCGTTGTTATGGCACATTAAAACACTGTTTATTTGGTTAATGATGAGTTATCTGTTAGTCTGTAAATATTCTACAACTGCATGTGTTTTATAATTTAGTGAATGTATATCAGTTTAACATAGCTTGGCAATGTTGATACACACATGATGAGCCTAAATAAGGTGTAGTTGTTGAACCAAAGTTATTAATCTTGTCAGGTTAGAAAAGTAAATCAGTGTCGCAATCTATTGTAATATACGTAGACGTATATAGATACAATTACATCACCGGGGCTGTTGAACATGACTAGACAGTGTCCGGTAATTGGGAATCACTTGTCATACTCAGGTATTAATGATACCTGCACAGTCTTTGTTCTTAAGTTATAGTCTCCCGTAACCCTAATTTGGTGGCTCGCGTTTTATCTTGTACTTTTATATGTATATATCTATTCATGTATTATACATGTGAGGTGAGACTTAAATAAATAATATGTCTGTCTGTCTGGCGTGATTAGCAGGGTATTCAAATCACTGTCGTGAAGCGTCTCTAACTTCATGATACTGCGTAATTAAACACTGAAGTTTAACTTCTTTGGTTTTGATACCGTCAATCAAATCTTATAGTTCTTTAATTGTAACAAACATGAAAGGTCACAAGTTTCGTTTTCACTGCAGTATAGTATGAAAGTCAGCGTGTAAATAGATAGTACTTTTGAACAATTGAATATGAAATATAAGAACAATTTGAAAACGTTATGCATACTATTTATTTCATTACGTATGTTTCGTATTGATAAGTATCCACACTTACACGTGAGTGTATAGACGTCTGTGACCATGCCAGCAAAACCATATTTCCACAAAGGTGAAGATTATTTTATATCAATGTCACACACAAACTGACTTAGCAGGCTCTATAAAACATAGTATACATAAGAATAAAAACACATTTCAAAAGAAATAACATAGGATAATGTCAAGAACCAAGTGAGACAGTATGAAATAAACATGTACACCTAGGCTCATTCATGTAACATTACTGTAGTTGGTAACATATTATCAACCGTTTTGGCTACGGATTTTGTATGGTGGTTATTGGACAGTAAAATGTTTCTAAATCCCTGCGACGTCTTAGCTTTTCTAAAAGGTTGAGTGAGTGAGTGAGTGAATTATTGTTTAACGCCGCTTCGGCAGTATTGCAGCCATTAGCGGCGAGATATTTAATTTATTTGCCTAATTTAAAAAAGAAAATTGCAATTGAAAAACAGAACACGGCACGAAGGCCGCAAAAACATCAGCATATTATCACAAGTTGAATAAAAGCTGACAATGAAAAGTTAAAATTTACAATTTGTCAATAAGGTGTATAGCCTTTAGAAAATCTAAAACACGATGCTCACCGAAATGAGTAAAAACTTGATTGATTGAAATAAAAGGATAAACAGTTTCCCTGATCTAAAAGGTTGAAGACTTTCAATTGGACATCAAAACGTTATTGTTTCAAGTATTTCCAAACTCATGGAAATAACTAGGCTGATGGTTGTTCATTCCATGTGAGACCGAAAATATAACAAAGTATTTTAGCCTTGAAAGTTATTAACTAGTGATAGACCTCTCATGTGCATCATATGCAGACTGGACTATTTAACAAACATCACATTTAAGTCGATATAAACATATTCCAAGAAAAAGCATGGATTGATTGTGACAAATTAAATTACAAAATTAATCTATTGCGACAATAAAATGATTTATAACGGTCTTCGATGACATGTGATGTGTCTTACATAACGTGCTTGGCGTGCGTCACCCTTCAGTGCACGTGGCGAATTTGTACAGGGGACGGGGATAACCATAAACTAATTAACCGACCCTCACGTAAGTGTTTGTGTATTTCAACATACCTCTTCTACCAGACCATTAGGCATGGGTTAATACTTTGAACCTTCAAATGTTCTTGTAGATCTAACGCACAATTAGTATATAACATGTGACATTAGGAAGGCAGTAATGAAACTTCAATTGTCATGTACAGTAACAGATTGTGAATTGTAAACAGTCAGTCGATAAGCGTATCGATGTTTAAACGCAATCATAAACGAAAACACATACATTCGCTGTCAGAAAAAACAACAACTTATTTATTAGCTCTACATTTAATTAATGTATAATATCATTAAAACTGTTGCCGTTTAAATCCGCCGATTTCAACAAGTGACACAGATATATTGATATAATAAATAGAATATATGTCTGTTCTTGACAAATGTCATGTTCATCTCATCTCGTGAGGTAGAAGAGTAGCATATTCTCACTTGTGCCGTCGCTGCATGCGAAAATAAACTCACGGGCAAAAGAAAGTATATTTTCTTTTCAAACACAAAATATTTTGAATGTTTGTGATGAGGATATATCTTGGTAATACACAATTACACAATATTTAATATTTGTGAGTATGATACTCAATATTATATATCTGTTCAAGCACACATAGAGTGCTGAAATAATTATTTTAAAAGGTATTTTGGGAAATAATGTCGGGTATTTAATGTAATTTTTTAATGAAATATATGAAATTAGATTAGTAAAGATGGTATTGACATAACGCACTTGACTGTTTTACTTTAAATCCATAAGGCATCGTCGCTGTAGCCATATTTCACTCCCCTATCTCGCCTGGTTAGGGAGATTCTATAACGACGATTTTTAAAAAGGCATGTTTTTCAGAATGATGAACAGATAGTGTATCAAAATTTACAGACAAATTTAGTTTGCTGTTAGAGACATGTTGTAACTTTGTTTTAATCGTGTTACTCGTTGATTAGAATATATTGCGTTGTTGTACCTATACTTTCTTTTGCCAGTTTATAGTTTTTGAGTTTATAAACTTTGTACCACCCGATTAAATAACCATTGGAGAATCTATAAACTTTGTACCACCCGATTAAATAACCATTGGAGAATCTCTCTCTCTCTCTTTCTCTCTCTCTCTCTCTCTCTCTCTCTCTCTCTCTCTCTCTCTCTCTCTCTCTCTCTCTCTCTCTCTCTCTCTCTCTCTCTCTCTCTCTCTCTCTCTCTCTCTTACTCTCTCTCTCTCTCTCTCTCTCTCTCTCTCTCTCTCTCTCTCTCATATCGTATTGATCAGTAAAATATATATTGCCGTCACACATAGAACATAAGCCCTTTTAGTAATTTGTGATGGGATATTTGAAATGAGTCAATTCAATATTAACCTGAAATCGTAGCAGTGTATACAGTACAGTATTGTAGTATTTAATTGCCATCATTAGTCATCCTGTGATGAGCCAAGTCGCGCTCTTAACGAGTCAAATAGAATATGCAAGCCTGGATATACTGGGATATGTGTGTATTGCAAGGGGGCAGTCTTTGCGGCTATTACCATAAACTAATTTAAAAATACGTACGGATGTGTATTGTCGCAAATACCGTTAAGTCTATCTGAATAAATTTATAGGTGTGTAGTTGACTCAGAGATATTCTCAAGTGGTCACTGGAATGTTCAGGAGATACGGTTCACTGACTTCATGGATACACGCTAAAGAATCTGCGATTTTAGAAAAAGTGGTATATATTTTTTAAAATTTCATTTGAATGTAAATCGGAGCGTATATTGTGAAAACGCGTATTTAAAATTGACTCAACTCAGGATATGTCTAAGGGGAAGGACAACTGTGTGAAAAAGGCTATTCGTAAATATTATCCATCAAAACACTAAGATTTCTCGTAAACAAAGAGTGTATCGTATTGAGAGAGCAGCCGAAATTGTAAACAAATCAAATGATTAAGAACATATAAAATGTAGATTTTGCATGCACCCTTTCACTGCTGTCAACAGTCTAAGAGTGAGTGCGTCATCTTAAGATCTAAATTCGAGACTCATTTCAAGAGTTCGAATTGATTTAATAATTAGTGTTTGGATAATGCAAAATTGGTGACTGGATGTTAAAATACAAGATTAATCTTATCTTTTATATAATTTATCGGAAATGTATTTTACTTGCATCCCCGACAGTATTGTATGTAGCTTGATAATGGTGTTAGAATCTACATCGAAACGTCGCACTTCTGCAATAAAGAAGTTGTATATCCATAGATCTCGTTCTCATATTTTTATAAATTTTAAAAATGAATTTCAATATATATAAAGTCCATGTTTTACCTAATTTGTTTTACGTTTAATATTTTACAGATATAATGAATTAGCCATCGGACATAGATTTATTCCTCACAAAACTTTCACAAAGATGTCATTCGGGCAAAAATAAGTTTTGTAATAGTAATAGTTTCTTACCTGCGCACACAGCTTGCCCTTATCCAGTATAACCAATTGTTAACATATACTCAATAACAATTTAAAAATTGATACGCTATTAAAATATAAAGATAACTTTAATTGTTTCTCTTTATTTCACAATCAAATTATCTAAAAGGACATTGCAATTTAAGCATGTTGCAGTAGACACTATTATTAGGAACTTATAAGTTGGGACACATGTTAGGATAAAACCGATATTTAAATAGATCCACGGTAATGATAGTACACTTCAATAAAGGAATGCATTAATATTATACATTCATATACAAACTTTTGGAAAATATAAGTCCTGTATATTGTGTCTGGCGTACTGCAATTTTGTCATGCATCTTATATCCAGCAATTGAAGAGACAACAATAGAAACAATTCAGTATTTGAAAATATGTTGGAATAATATGTGTCTTAACAGCAAACTAACAAAGTAGATATTATTATCATATGACCAAAAATGTAATATAATCTATATACCAAGCCAATCAATTATTCTATTCACGGACACGATCTTATGTAACCACTTACATATTTGTCTTTATTCCAACTATTGAATTCACTTGAATGTACAACATATCGGGAAAAGTAAACGAATTCTAATGTAATGGAAGTTTAAATGATATCTTCTATACGCAGTTGAATGCCCTTGTAACTTATTGTTGAACAAATGAATGGATGTACAAATGTACACATCAAAGAAACAATATGTCCGGTAAAATTTTAAATAGAGCATATGCCAGGGGAAGAGAAAGTATGATAAATGCACAATGGCATAAATGAAATAACGACATACATGTATAAGTAAATGGATAGTCCCTAATCAGCTTATTCCTTCAGTGCTCAATCGTTAATTAGCGCGTCAGCCATGCATGATTGAAGGCAGACAAGGAGCGTTATAATGAGGAAGCATGGTAGAGTAGGAAAACTTCAACATCAAATATCTGCTTTTCTAATTAAGTTATGAAGTTGATTTTAAAGATGTGTGTAAAAGTTAATAAGCACTTTCAGAATATACCAAAATAGTTTAGATATCTCGTAAAAAATAAAAACTCTAAATAAATTTCTAGAAACTTTCTAGAAACTTTCTAGATACGCACTAGAAACTTTCTAGATACGCACTAGAAACTTTCTAGAAATTTCTAGAAAGGGGGTACTTTGTTTCTTGCCTAACTGTACTTAATGCAGCCAAAATAAAGATAAATCCAGAAAACGAATGACTTTGCAATCTTGTCACCTTATTTTGGGATCTTCAAAGATATCCTGAAATTGTAAGCTTCCAAGGTTTGATGTCCTTTTCGAAGTGTTGTCAATACTAATGTACAAGCCTAAATACCCATTTGATCAAAAGAGGTTCTTTAAATATTGTTCATGTATTACTGGTAAAACGTGCCATGATGATCTAACTGTCCGTGGCATTGTATCTTCTCTCCGAAGTAGTAATAAAGAATATTATTTTATGAGATAAAGCATCCACAAGAGTTTGAAAAGTAGTCAAAGTGCTGTAATCTTGAACACAAGGACAGGGTCACAAAAGTTGAGTGGTGTCTGCGTAATCACCAAATGAAAGATATCATTAAATTTTGAAGACATGGTAGAAATGGGAGATATCGTGTTAACAAGAGTCTGAAAAGTGGTCAAAGTGTTGTGGTGACCTTGGATCAAAGCCATCCAAATCCAAAGAGGCTGTTGCTAAATTTGAGGACATTGGCTGGTATGGATCATGATATAAATCAATAACAATAGGTGGATGTATGAAGTATTGGCACCACTGACTGCATTCCCACTGGGGACAATATCAAGGGACAACACAAAAAGCAACATGCCGACATGCATGTAGCCGGTCATATCCCCCAGTGGGAAAAATCTTAACATATATTGAAGTTTTTTTACCATGGAAACGGCAAAAAATAAAATTTCAAATAAGTTGAAAACTCAAAAACGTACATCTACATATTATGACTGTACGAAATGAGGCATTGAGCAACATGTAGACCTCACAGGTTTTTAGATTTGGTCGGGAATCAAAGCCTGGACAGACAGAATGACTGACGGATGGACAGAGGTCACGCCCGACTAATTTCATTTTGGAGGGGTTTTATTACTACTACAGATCTTGGCATTCTATGTAAGAAATAACAAATATAATTTAAAGGTCACCAAAATGTTTTGTCTTGAACTCTCACAATAAGTTCCCACTCCCAACCAAGGGTCTCACAGTCACCAAATCTACAATTTACTATGTCTTATTGTCTATGGTATCTGAACAAGATTTCCAAATTCTACATTCTGGAAAAGTGAAAAAGGTTGGATGGAGGTCATATGCCATCAGCTTGAATTGTTTAGCTAAAAAGGAAAGACACAGAGGTGTAGATATATAGCTTTATTTCAAAATGAATTTTAAAATTATTAAAAGATAACAAATTGTAATATAAAAATAAAGCTTCCAAAAACATGGAAACATCTATCATGCAATCATGAACATAAAATTTCTAATTCTAATTATATTGATTGGATTAGTTATCTTTGCTGATCTTCAAAATAAGTATTGTATCTATGTCATTATAGTACATCAAAATAAACCAATGTTCAAAATGAACTATGTTTTAATCGTGACAGTTGAATTGTCAACCATATTTCCATATTCTTGAGTACTACAAGTACTTGAGTTCTCCTAAAAAATAATAGGAATCATAGCAATAGAATCTCATTTCACATACATATTACAGATTATGCAATTATGCATTTTACAATTAGCTTCAACAATTTAATGACAAACAATGCTTAACTAACTTTTAGGACTGAACAGGAAAGAAAAATGAAGTACCCACATACAAATATTTGAAACAAGATCTTAAGAAAATTAAAATACTTTAAAACTCACCCTGCTGCAGGCCACAAAATTTCCAAAATTCTAATTTCTTTTAATTTGGAATATTTGCCTTATTTTCTTAAAAGTAAAAAATCGGTAAATAACATCAAATCATTAAATGACTACTGTTAGAGAAAGTCATGTTGGAGGTTAACTGTGAGGCTAATTTTGGATTTTAATTTACACTGTGATAGAAACAATAACATATATTTCAGTAATGAATTTATGACAGTTTTAGCTTTAGAGAATGATATTTGCAATTATGCCTTTAACGATACCTGAAAAATCCAACAAAAATAAAAGTCAACAAAAGACTGACATCAGTCCATATCTTTTAAATCAAAACATTCTGCTCCAATACACATTAAATACTTGCTACAATTGTATATGTGTTATAATTATAATGGAATTGTACGTTAAATATAACAATGAAATGGTTTTTAACATATGTAACAATTAAGGTAAAAAAAACTATCAAAATATATATCTCTAAGATTGTAAAAAAAAGTTCTATGGGGTCTGAAGTTTAGCAGGCTTAGTATAGTTTGAAGTTAAGATTTCAATGATACACAATCTGTTAAAAAATAAATCTTTTAAAAATAACTTCAAGATCATCAACACTTTTAATTTGGGGATGTCACCATGACTCTTAAATAAAAATTTAATTCTGCAAATCCTGGCTATGATCAATCTTTTTCAATCAATTAATTGAGTCATTACTTCATGTAACATTACAGTTGTTACTACTAAGAAACAACATATCTACGTTTTGGTAAAAATTAAGTAGATTCTATCAAAAATAGAGCTGTTAAAGCTCACAAATGGAATGAAAAAGAAACCTGTATTCAAACAAAAGTTCACAAAAAAGACACATCTTGAATACTTGAATGGATTGTTTTGCTACATTAGTGTTAATATAAACAAGCATTTTGATTTCAATAAATAAAAACAAACCACTTGGATATACATGTCTAGCAAAATCAGAACAATGACATGAATGAATAATATAGAATAAACTATTTGTAATGATATATTATCATTTTGATATGGACAGAGATCTTCCATACGTAAGTATCATCACTCTGCACAGAGACAGGTCTCATTGGTTCACACCCACATCTTCAACAGCAGTAGTTTGCTTTCGGTTCCGAACAGATATAAGGCATATCGTAATTCTTACATTGGCATATATACTGCATAACAAAAATGTAAATCTCATATTCATATTTTGGGGGGTTTTGACATCCATTAATAGTTTATTTTCAAGCCAAAGTTGACTGTTGTCATCTAAAGTAATTAATGGAGCTCTCAGAATCTACCCCAGGGTATAATCTGGGAACTCTCAGAATCTACCTCAGGGTTTAATCTGGAAGCTCCCAGAATCTACATGGGTATACTTTGAAGTGGGGGAGGGGGACTTTACCATAACCATGAAGCAAAGCTGAAGTGTACCTTTTCATTCCTTCTTTCCTTGAGATATGATGACATTAAAGCAAAGCAGGGAATTCATAACAAACGACTCATGTATAAGCATAAGCACTAACAAAAGCAACATCAAAAACAAACATCATTGAATCCTAAGAATATGACTATTATAAACATGACAACAGAGTAAAAGAAACTATTTGATTGCTAGGAAATATTAAAATGTCTGTAATAACTGCCATAACAATTCAGTTGTAGAATCAGATTTGTTGCCATGACTTATGGACTTATTAATGGCAAGATACACTATTTCAGTGATTGGTTTGGTCAATCATGATCAATCTAACAAGTTCAGTTCAAGTTCGTAAACTGATAAAAATGATTGTGCTTTGTAGCATGTTAAATGTATGCTTCAATAGTAAGTCCTTGGGGGTAGATGGTAAGTCAGAGCAAAATGATTTGTAAAAATATAATACATGCTTTGTATTTCTCCTGAATTTTGCAGATACTTCAATAATGACAAGAATGTAAAATCGGTAAACATTGGTATAAAAATTAACATATATAAAATTAAAACGGAACGACCATCCATAACAATGCACTTTCCAGGAAGACTTCATGAGCAACAATGATATAAAAATAATTTCAATGTAAATTTTATTGGGTTTTTTTTTCATCATCAGGAAGATTGTAGAAAATAATCACATTATTATGACTATAATTCATGAAAGGCACTTCATGTGAAGCCAAAAGGATAATCACTTTGAACAGTGGGAGGTTTAGTTGTCCATTCATATGTATCTGTCAAAGGGTGTAATTGTATCATTTTGACTGTGATCTTAACAAGTAGCCAATAGAAATATTTACGGTAAATTGCTGTCAGTGCCCTTGTTACATTGTTGGGAAGGACATCGGCACTTTATGTGTTTTCACTAATCTACTTAGAAGCCGATGGTATACAAATAATTTCAGTGTAAATTCTATGCTTTCTTTCAACATCAGGAAGAAACGTAGAAAATGATGACAGTATGTATCACTATGAAAGGCACTTCAGGTGAAGCTAAACTTTGAAATTCATATGCTGATGGAGCAAGTATCTGTATC
Organism: Gibbula magus; assembly: GCA_936450465.1. Taxonomy (NCBI): domain Eukaryota; kingdom Metazoa; phylum Mollusca; class Gastropoda; order Trochida; family Trochidae; genus Gibbula; species Gibbula magus. Next base: position 2,764,974 of record OW388298.1, on the reverse strand, counting down.
AGTTTGACTATGATGGTTAACAAGTAGCCGATAGAAAGATTTAAGTCGCTGTCAGTGCACTTGTTACATTGTTGGGAAGGACATGGACACGCTATGTGCTCATACTTCTAATAGAGGGAGGAGTAATCTATTATTTAGAAGCTGTGTCCTTCTTCTTCTTCTCCTCCTCCTCATCGTCCGGTGGGAGAGAAGCTCCGACCTTCCCGAACTCGATGTGAACGTACTTGTTTTTCTCCTCCCCGATGATCACCGTGCCAGGTTTCTGGTTGCTGAAGTCGATTCCTACGTACAGACATCCGTCCGCGTCGCGTCCAGTCGGTGGAGCCTGGGGGAATGAAGAAGCTACTTTAGATTCTTAAAATATTTTTGTTTTAAAATAATTTGTTAATTCCCCCTGAAGAGGACATTAGTCACCTAAACACTGCATCTTGCCTAGGAGAGAATCCAGTGAGAGATCGAACTCAAAAGTATATGCAAAATATGAACAGAATCAACAAAATATATAGGTCCAATGTGTATGGACAAATGCAAATGGTCAAATACTATATATCCCCACTTCAGCTAAACATGCAGTATGGATAATGATATAGCACATGTGAAGTTAAGAAGCGATAGTCCCACTTCCTGCTAAGGTCAAAGAATCTTTTAAAAGTCACATCAATGGTTAAAGACATAATGTAAGGTTGGATGAAAGGTAAAATACATATTAAGAAGTTTTTATTTTAAAATTTCACATTTTGACAGGGTTTCAGAGTCATCAATTTGTGAAGAATAGATTTTGGGTTTTCCCGACATATCTTGCTACCAATATTGAAGTGACAATACCTGTCCAGCAGTTTCATCACTTTTGTGGTCGTCACCAACAAATCCAGCGTTAGCGTAAGTATTGGCATCTGCATCGGCCAAAAACTGTCCTGAAGAAGTAATTTCATAAACATCACCTGCAGGGAAAAGGAAGATCACTTGACTTTGACTCGACCATCTCCTAATCCAACAAATTGTTTAAAAGGACATACAAAAGCATTTATGACATTAAAAGCTCAAAACATGCCTTATATAGGCACAATTTTATTGATCACAACCCCTGAAATTCTCTACCTCTACTCATTGAAACTATCTGTGGTTGACAGGTTGACAAAGGCATTAAAAGAAGAACTCTCTTTGAAAGTAAATAGTCATGCCTCCCATAATTGAGCAGGGTCCGAACCATATTTACAAGCTAAATACAAAATATCTCCACACAGAATTTGCAGTTCTAGTATTAGCTCATCAGGTACTTTAAGGTAATAAGACATTACCCCGACACCAAATTTACAGTTTATAATCAACATTGGTCAAAGTATGTCATGCTAAATCTAATAATTATAGACATATTTTCCCACGTGTTTAGTCTCTTGGCATGTACAAGTTCACTCAAATCCCCACCCCCACTCTTCACCAAATAATTGAGAATGTATAAGCAAAATATCAGATGTTTGCTCTGCTAAAACCCATACAAATCGACTGGTGTCTGCATATTTCCCTCATGAACACTGGTACCAAATTTGAAGACTCTAGGTTCATGAGATAGCGCACTAACAAGAAAAGAGGCGGACATGCGGAGGTACGGAGGTGACTACGATGTCCCCAGCTCCTTGGCGATGGAGGACAACAAAGATGTTATTCTGAAAATTTAAGTTTCCGATGTCAAATGGTTTCAGAGATAAAGTCATTTTAAGGTTTTGCTAATAATTGCTATTTGACAGGGAATGAGGTCAAAATGAACAAACTTTGATCCCCTAGGTGCAAGATACCTCCACACAAAATGTGAGCATTGGGGGTGCAGCGATTCTAGAGGGAAAGAACGACATACGACAGTCCATGCCAACTGAGTCGAAAATGTGAAAAGTTTATGAACGACATCCAATGGAAGACCGATAGACGCCAGATAACATCCAAACCATACATGTAAGTCTATTGGCTCTAGATCATAAGGTACTCAATTATCTCTAAGGTACTTTCAACAGACAAAAATAACATTTACCGGTAGTACCTACCTTTATTTTCTTTGTCTTTTTTCTTGTCAACTGAAAATAAAACCACATCTATAATTAAAATGTGTTGCCTGCATTCTGCCCACAGATCATTATCTGAGACATGTTAGACAAAATAAAACACAAAACAGGATGAAGCAAACATTTTCTCTGCCTACAAATACCATACTATCCCTCTTGCAGAAATGTAATTAGAAACTCCTGGATTGATTATTCCCTGGGTACATGAGTGATAATTAACTTTATCATTCTTACTTAACAAACCTGGTTTTGCTGCTTTCTTCGGTTTCACCTGAGCGTAAAGTTCTGGTTTTGGTTTCTTGCTGACAACAGCGTACACGTCCGACGCCCCTCCTGTTGCCCCGCCCCTCGCTCCCCCTGATGGGGCTCCACCCCGGGTATCCACCTCGCCTGAGCTCTCCTCCATCCCTGAAAGAAACATATCCTGTTACATAATAATTGTAACAGACAAATAGCTCCTTGGGTATTTTATGGCTGCATCGCTTATAACGTGGGCCAAGGGAGGCCACTGTATTATGTATTAACTGAGAATGATGAGTGCAGGCCGCGTGTTACTTGTCACAAAGAATGTGTAGAGGTTATATAAAATAGCAACTAGATTTTATGTTTATTCCAAATGCAAAGTTCTCCCATTCGTTATTGCAGTGGGAAACAATTATTTTTTATCTTTAAATATATGTTGTATTGAAAACACATCCAAGTCCAGAACTGTTTTGACCAGGCGATCCTGCATACAAATAATTTTCTTGCATAACTGAAATTGAAAATAAAATTCTCAAAAGTTAAAAACCACAAAAGGCAGATCTACACATGATTGTTCCCCACACTCAGTTTTAAATTGAGCTAAGCCTTAAAGGATTAGAAAACCCCATTTTATGTCATTTAACTTCATTAATGTGATGTACTAAAATGGTAAAGACAAGCCGGCATGTTTTACGTCTTTTTGGCAAACTCGCGCCAACATTTGTGCGGTCGGCTGCAAACCTAACTTTTCCCATATGCAAAAAGGTCAGCAGCTTTTGACACCTTCCGTCATGTGACACGATAGTGATCTGTCAATCTCGCCTCAGTGCAAGTCACTGCAGTTGGCCTTTGTCAAAGCTTTTCATAAACACTCATTAAGTTGGTCAAATCGTCCCTCTCTCATATATTTATATTTGTACGTATATAACGTGAAACGTGTTTAACGTATATACGTGAATAAATGTTGGAATTCTTCAACCATTTTTTTGACTTGTTGTTGCGACACAGCAAGTTTCACGAGAGTGGGAAAATTACTAGCGGGACATGTGATCTACACATCACATAGTTTTTAACAATTGTTTCTGAATGGGGTTATTGAAATTCTTTAAGGTTTTTGATTTCTTGGAGGTTATTTCTATAAAATAGCTATCAAGAATAACAATAAGCAGTTTAGAAATGTCACATACAATGAATCACTAAACACAAACTTACCTACATCGTCTCTATTTCTTCCTCTGGAGGTCCTTTGAAAAGAATAAAATAAAATGTCATTATTGACAGGTTTGATTGACATACTTTTGATGTAATTTTGCCTGAATGTCAATGTTCTCAATACCTCGATGCAAATGACATAACACTGTATACTGTGTTGTCCTTTGGTTAATGATTGAACACTTACATCAGAATGACTTATCAGACCTGACTAGAGCTAGAGAATTTGTTTGAGGCATTAATAATGTTGCAATTTTGCAATTGGGTTTATCTCTGCCAACGACACAATAGCCATGAAGTCACAGACACATGACGTCACAGTACAATAACAACACTGTTATCACCGTAGTTGCCTCACTCTGCGAGTGTGGGTTCGAATCCTGCATTTTGGACTCGACCCAAAAAAGAACCAGAATTTGTTCTATTGAAGGTAGTTTTATCCCAAATGTCACAATTGAAATTGCATGTACATCTAATATATTTTCTGATTTATAACAAATTAGATGCAAACAGCTGCGAATTTCTCGCTACTTCAATGATCTACCCGATCTTCATGAAAAGTAGGCGTTATCCATTCCGGTATTCTTCTACATTTACATTTAAAAAGAATTAAAAAAGTCACAATGAAATCTAACTGCAATGGTGGGTTTGACTAGGTGTTTTTAAACTTTTAAAAGTAATAATTTCTTTTTAAATGCAAACAAGGCATATGCTAAATTCTTAATGATTTGATATGATATTTTCAATTCTATATATTAGTCTATTGTATTGTAATAATGTGTATGTCTATCGACACATAGTACAATGTGTTCGGTTCTTGTGTTGTTATAGTATGCTATTATTAGAACCACTCTATGCTGGAACTATATTTTGCATGCAACCTGTCACTGCCTCGTATGAATTGGCACTACTTTGTCAACCTTGAGTAAAGAGTTGATCCTGAAGTCATGCTGTTTATCTAGTTGTACATATAATAAAGCATGTATGGAAAGATTATTATCCCTTATTTAAGCATTAACTTAAATAAAACTTAATCTTTAACATAAATCAAACTGAAACTAAAGCTAAGTAGTCAAGTCAAAGGAGTTTATTTGTAGTGAGGCCATGGGCCCATGTACAAAAATACAAAACAACCATAATATATACGTGTAACATACAAAAACACTTAAAAGTGTTTCTAGATACATATTTCTTTTGATAAAGGCATGATAGACGTAATACTGTATACATTTGATAAGGTTTTCCTGAGATGTACATAATAATGTTTTAAACTTATGAAAAGAGCAGTTTTTCCAAAAGTATTCCGGAATAAATGTTTTCCGCAAATCTTTGTAGAGATCGCATACAAGAACGAAATGATATTCGTCCTCTACACCAGTTTTACAAATGGAACATATACGTTGGCGATGTTCTATTGATTGCCATCTACCTTTATTATAATTTAGTGGTAAAACATTACATCTAAATTTGGCATACGTTGAACGTACCTTATTTTCAACTGTAACGTACAGATATCGTTCTGGTTCAAACAATACTTTATATTCTCTGTACATTACATATCTTGAACTATTTTGTAATGTAGACATCCAAGTCTGGTAAAATTCATTTATTAAGGAATCTTTGAACAATTGTAAAAAAGCCACTTCATCTCCAACAAATTGGTTTATTTGGTTTATTGGTTAAGTAAATAAGTGTGTTGTGTGAAAGGTAAAAAAAAGAGCTTACTATCTAAGGTTGAATATCTAAGTTAATTATCTCAAGTAATACATTATTAACAAGCAAAAAATAGGTTTTTAGATCATGACCCCTGTGACTTAGATTGGGGTTAACGGGGTCACCACATCTACAATTTATAATCCACATTTGCCAAGAAGTCTGCACACAACATTTCAGTTTATTAGACCTTTGGTACTGGAGAAGAAGATGAATTTGTTAAGTTCATGGGGTCATCAAATTTAGAATCGTCATTGGCCGAAGAGTCTGCACACAGCATTTCAGCTCTCTAAAACCTTTGGAACTGGAGAAGAATATGAAAATATAACATAGTTGTGGTGTCACAATCTCATGTAGCTACTTCTTACAGTCTCATGTTATACTCAGTCACATTCAGTTCACTTATCTCATGTAAAATAAAATAAAATTTTAATTTCTCTTTAATTATTCCTTTATGCCACAATATGCAGGTTAGAGGGTATTCAATAGTTCTCATTTTCCATTGATTCACATCAAACATGTCCATAATGTAGATATTTATCTTTTATTGATATATTTCATGTATTTTTATCCTAAAATTTGAGTAAAGAGCAAATAAAATCTCGGAGTAATGTACAATGGCCAATGGGTACATCAAATTTCAGCTCTATCACTGGTTCTGGAGAAAAAGTCAGACGAACGGACAGACGGACGCCATGCCATGCCATAAGCCCATCAGGCCTTTCAGGCAGTGGGCTACACCTGAAAATTGTGCTCAATTTCATTTCATTCTCCTAGCTGTAAGGTTGAGGGATATGGAAGGGGATTTGTGTCGAAAATGAAGACATGTTGACTTGTAACTTGTAAAGTGTAACATGTCGTTCTCAACCATATAAGTCTCGAAAAGACAAGTCAAGCCATGCAAAACTAACATTTTAATTCTGTCAATCGTAACTTCGCATTCTCAACTTGAAAAAAAGTCGAAAAGTCAACTTGTCATTTTTAATTATTAAATCTAAATAATATACACATTGTGTAATGTTACAACTTATGTTTGACGAATGAAAAATGGAAAATGAAGAGTTGCAAAGTCAGCTTTGTAAAACCGACTTAAGCATTTCGAGACTGACATGACTTGCATAGTTGCGAATGCAATGTTTCAAATCACATCTCTACTTGAATTCGCATTGACCATATTTGGAAGTTTCCCGAACATTGCCGATGTTTTCCGAGGACGAGAGGCATTTGCGAAAAAACGAGACCTCCCTTGCCGATGTCCCTGAAAATCATGGGACGTAACTCTTGTTATGTCCTACAAACAAACGCATGTTGTCAGTTCACCGAGCGCTACTGTCACTTACATTCCGTTTGATAGTGTCGCTTAGTAATTAAATGCCAAACGAAAATACCAATTGAAAATTAATTCTTAGGTATTCTAATTATTATTTCAATAAATTTTAAGGACATTTGACAAACAATTATTTTTTTGGCAACGCAAAACTAATGCGGAAGTAATGTAAATGTGGGATGACACTGACAGACATAAAGGATCGCATAGCTTGATTGGCATTGATGCTATGATAAATGTATCCGATCCGTTATCATAAAACCTCCTTCACTTACATTTAAAACTGCAGATTTACAAACCATATATAGACATCCTACACCCGAAAAAAATAATAACTTTCTGTGCGTTCATTTACACATTATCTTCTCTCAGTTCAATCACGTCAACATTCACTTTTTTTTAATTCGAAATTTACGTGTATTCAGTAAAGTCTTTTGCATTCAGAAATGAATATCCAAGTTTTGATAAAGAAAATCCTGATATTGAAAGTATATAAACGTTAGTGGGGAAGAAATTGAAATAAATACATAAGCCAGTGTTGAAATCTTTATTATTAATTTTAAAATATGTTAAATGTGCCACAAAGCAATGATCCAAATCAGGGAAATTCATATACATGTTTAAAAAATTAAAAAAATGCATTGCACTTTAATTATAACTGAAAACTGTTCTGACTGTCAATACGTATTATTCTTACACACAAATAATCAAGGGGAAATGTTCTTTAGCTGAGTTGAATTTATCTCTTTTAATTATTTTACAAACTTTTCTCAACTAGTTTATATTATTTATTGGTTTTGAATATGTTAATTTATCTATTTTCATTTACTTATCAAGCAAACTATATTTTTAGTATTTGAAGCAGTGAAAAGTGTATTGTTGTGGGACAGAAATATATTTGTCCATGATTTATATGTCCATTAATTCTATATAAAGAATCAAATTACTGAATTCAAGTATGAAATGTAAATCATAAGCCTAGATCAGTTGTTTCACACTTTAAACAATAAACATTCAACTTCTACATGCAATATTTTCAATATGAAAATAATTATGAATGTAGAATGCAAACTGAAAATAGAATTGAATCACTGGTAATTTCAAAAATATAATTGCACTGTTGATTTGAAAAATTGAATCGACTGTAACATATACAGGATATTAAAAATATATAAATAAAACGTACAATTTCACTAAAATGGTCATTCATGAATGCATTGACACGCGTATTGTTTTCAATAAATTAAATATGTGTTTTATTAACTCATATATGAAACGATGATAATTTTTATTTAGATATGTTTAGTTCCGATAATTTATGTTTTACAACAATATGTCTCCCCTAAACGTACGTCTTTGCCGTGTCTATTAACACTTTTGTTTGTTAGTCTTTAATGTAACAAACTCATTGTAGTAGAAATATATATCAAATTATTAATTTAAAAGTTCAAAGAAAAGAAATGTTCATTCAATTAATGTGTTGTCAAGGAAAAACACAACACAATCCGACTAGAAGTTGCAGAATGGGCTTCTTTATACACATATTTCAAGGATTAGTACGTATGTTTGAAATGTCCAGAAACTGTACTAAGAGTGTGACATTTTAGATGTTCAGTATATATTTATAAATAGAGCAATTAATCTACACAAGAGAGTTGCTGAAAATGAAAATAAGTCATTCAAATATTTGTTCTTTCTGTAAATCTGAACCAGAAAGTTTCCAATATGTTTTCATAAATGTAATCACGTAAATGAATTTTGGGGGAATCGAAAGTTCCATGAACAATCGTCTCTTATCACCAAAAACTGGCTCCCTAAGTAGATGGTGCTTGTGTGAGATCATGCAATATCGACAAGCGATATCTACATTGTAGATAACGCTAACATCAAATCTTCATAATCCTATTATATAATCAGTTAATGACAGTTAATTTGTAACTTTAATGAACTCGTGTTGATATATTTGATATCAGAAGACACTTGGGTGAAATTCTCGATATATACTCTGATATTATCATATTATTACAGTACCTCCAAAAAATTAAAATATCCATAGAAAGTGTTGTTAATATTGTCAAGTAAGTATCTAATGTTGCAAATATTATTCGCTCGTATATTAAAAACAACGCCTTCTTTCCATGCGAAATGGATTTTTTTAACAATATTTCCAGGTTTAAAAATTGTTTCTTAGCTCTGCACATCCTTTATGTGTGTTTCACTTTTGTCTGTATACCTGTGAAATGAACTTAATAAAACATTTGAAAATAATGTTTCATTGAGCTATACCTTACGGATTTTTAGTTCTGTCCTAGAAAGGAATCCAAGTTGCGTGTCCCAATCGAAACGGGGAAAATAAATACCGAACTGTGAAAATGACAATCATTTTGTGGACCCAAATCAAAGCAGTCCATGACACTGACAGTAATTTATGTTTCGAAACCACTTGAAATTACGTAAGGTTTATTTTGAAAAGTTACAAATATTTACCATCATGTATTCATTTAAAAAATGTCGATAAATTATCTAACAAAAATCGAATGTGAAAAATTGTCCCGACCAACTGTTTTTTTGTGTTATTAATTTTTTGTTTACAAAAGACGCAATTGTTTTGTTTATACCCAATTGATACAGAATGTCTTACTTATGAAGGCATTAAACATGTAGTTTTATATTATGCCAACTCTTTATACACGTATAGCTATCCATTACACCTGATCGAACCTGTACAATCCTGTATATTAATCCATGGTCATGAAGTCACTCTATTGTGTTTTCAGTTGATTATTATTTAGGAATCAGCTGTTCATTGACTGTCCCAGTCAGAAGGGGTGTTAGGTTTAGACATATTCAGTAATGGCTTATCGAGTACATTTTTCGAGACTGATGTATTTTGTCTTAGTGTACATGAATAGGATCTTAAAATATCTCTCAACTAGACAAGTTAATTGTTGTAATGCATGAACCTGGATTCGAACATGAAACCCTTCGATTGGTAGTCAGCGTTTCTAACCATTAGGCCACAAGACGCTGTTAGAAACCTTTGGAATGTTTGTCAGTAAGAATCCAACGTTCTATTCAAGGCACGGAGTTTTAGCTGTCAATCACTTCCCTTCGCGTGGAAGTTTTGCGCTGCACGTGCTTGGAAGAATCCATTCCATGAGGGCCGCAGCTACTTGTACCATATCCGATGAATGAGCACCGAAATTTGCAAAATAATTGATTTTGGTATTCCATAATTGAATTTTTTTTTTCAAATTTAAAATAATCACATATACATGTTTCGTGAAGTCATACATGGATTTAGATGGAGAATGCATTCGGAGCAGTGGATTCGGGGCTCGTTGATTATTTTTAACGAATCCACAGCTCCTCATGCATTCTCCATTACCCCTTTTACAATCAAATGCAAAATTATAAAAAAATCAATACCCTTCTGGGTCACAAGAAAATGTACGATTTATTATACTTGACTCACACATTTTGATAAACTAACTTACTATCATAAATGGGAATCCGTCACTGATTCAAAATACACTGATCTGGATTGGGAGTGTTTTAGCTTATACATATACAACTGCATGTAGCAAGAAAGGATTTACTCCAACTATCTTGTATATTAAAAAAAACACCAAACAAATCATACATAGGCTACATACAATACTATAATATCACAAAATACATATATATTAATCTTGACCAGGAAGCATAATTCTTAAAAGTGTGATCTAGCTATTCCTATGTTATTTAGAACAAATGAATAGACATTTTACAACTTTTCTCTAAATGTGTTCAATTATTTATGTTGATTAGATTCTTGCATTTTGAACTGTATACTTATTTGTATGGTCACCCTGGTTTCCTTTTTGTGTTTGACCAGTACCTTCCTCTACGTGAAAATGTAGATTGGCCCTCCACATATAACAAACACATTTACTGAAACTCCGATGTCGTATAATTGGATTACTTTATCAATCTGACGTAAAAATGTATTGATTATATAAGTGAGTTCGATTTCTGGGTCCCATCTCTGCTTAAATATGTGCCCGACCATCGGGCTCGCAACAGAAATAACCGCGTCTCGAGGGTTCGGGCGGGCAGTTAGTTCCTCCACAGTAAAATGCGATGGTCTCCTATAATGTTTTAGTCAATGTGCCTTTGTCAACAGTATGCTAATAATGGGAAAACTAGTATGCAACTTTCAAATATTTGTTAGTAGTTGCTGAGAGATGCTTGCCAAGGGAGAAGTCATTGTTGAACGTTGTGTTTATCAGATCGGGATTATTCGTTCCTTTCCGGTAATTTCCGTAATATTACAAATATTGTCAATGCGAAATCGTGTAGAGATGTGATTTGAAACATTGCAATCGTAACTATGTAAGTCGTGTCAGTCTCGAAATGCTAAAGTCCGTTTTACAAAGCTGACATTGCAACTCCTCATTTTCCATTTTCATTTGTCAAACGTAAGTTGTAACATTACACAATGTGTATATTATTTAGATTTAATAATTAAAAATGACAAGTTGACTTTTCGACTTTGACGATTTCGAGAATTACATTTCAACTTTGTCAAGTTGAGAATGCGAAGTTACGATTGACAGAATTAAAATGTTAGTTTTGCATGGCTGGACTTGTCTTTTCGAGACTTGTATGGTTGAGAACGACATGTTACACTTTACAAGTTACAAGTCAACATGTCTTCATTTTCGGCACAAATCCCCTTCCATAGAGGGATAGCAGCATTTCCAAATTGTATTGTAAAATGATATGTTGAATGACCATGAATACCCGCAAATTCGCAAGGGCGACTTACCACGAACTGATACATCATATTTACTAGATTGGGCTCGACTCAAGATTTAATTTTTCTATTTCTCTTAATACTCAAATTCCCAATGCAAGGCATAATTCTTGCCAGTCTCCATTACTGGCTGATTTAGGCCTTGCAGTATTTCCTTAAGAAATCTGTGTTTAGAAATCCAAGCCCACTATGCATTTCTGGTACAGCGGTTCACTATCTAGGCACAACAAAGCGAGGGAAATACCACAAGGCTTAACCTGTATAGTCCCATAGACCCATATATGTGTCCCTCCATCCCCCTATAGTGCCATAGGACCATTTATGATACCAAAGTATGACCCCACTAACCTCATTGCTATTTTTTTAAAATATATATCAAATCAAGTTGACAATAATTTTGGCAGAAACCCTGTCAACTAAGCTTCAATTTGATACCACTTTTGTGCAATATAACTAAATATTAACAGAGATATCATGAATTTCACAAACAACTGTGATCAACAAACTTAATCCCCTCTGCCATGGTGCCATTGTCTACCTCTCTACATTGCATATCTAAATGTATACAAGTATTACAGTAAAAGAACAATGTAACACAAACAACCAAATTCACCAAAACAATCTACAATGTGTCTAGTTTTGAAATCACATGCTAATAATTAAAAAAAGACTTTCAAGTTAACAAGAACGGACCCTGCAACCCATAACCAAGAAAAAATGTCAGCTTTGAATAATGGCTATCTATGTTGAGACTACAGGAAAACCGCTATGATGCAAAACCTGTATCAATATATTTGTATGAAATGTACACAGAAAATAAAACACGAATTAATTGTACAGAAATAAATTTCATACAAGAAAATACAACTCAGCAAGTAGTAACATGTATAAAACATGCCAAATAGTATATTTGAAATTCGGATATCGACCATTGTTTACTCCAATTGAAATGTAAACAAAATGGCCTGTCAACTTGGCTAGCGAGGGGAGCATGCCTAATGATCATTATGATATTTTGATACTTTGACGATTTGTTTTACGAAAAAGAATGCAAAATATTTTTCTCAAATTGATTTTAGTTCTGTAGGTGAATTCTACAGTGTAAACCCCCGTATGTCACAGTGATACGGCTTGTGTCAAATCAAGTAAAGGCTTCGTGTCAATGACAAATTTGGCTGAATTAAATAAAGTTGCTACACGATTCGTGATTTCAATATTTTGGTGTCCCGTTTACGTGGAACAAAATGGCAACACTACCTGAAAATACTATCAAAAGATAGAATTTTATTTCTGTTTATGTTTCTGTCCGTGATTTTCTTGTTTGATGCGTTCAACACAGTAAAACTGCCGTATTGAAATGCAGTGTAATTGTACCTCGCGGGCCTTTGTTGACACAATGGCGGTGACACTGCAGATACCACTTTCTGGAAATCTTATTCCAATTAACTAATATGTAACGGAAATCTGATGGATGTAATTAAATTAATAATGATATTAATTGAACCTTTACAATATATTTTCGCTTTTATATTTACTATTTATATCAGAAACTGTATCGAACTGCAAATGTCAAGTGTATTGCTCTATGAAATCTAAAAACATTGACAAATATAAAACATTACCCATCTAAATTACTATAAAGACAACGGGAGAAAAGTGTCAAGCACATGTTATCTTATCATATATTTGATTGAAAGCTGGAAGGGGTATTTCAATACATAATTTTGAGGGAAATATAACCAAAAGGACGATGAGAGTTTGTATGAAGTTACAATGGAATGTTTTATCTGGCGCGAAACAATGTTCAGCTGTCGGGGAAACAGCACGAGAGATGATACATGACGTTTATCATGCGAGTCTTGACGTCATATCCTGAGATCCACAACGTGCTTGTTGATATTTCGGGAAAACCCACGTCGCGGACGAAATGTCATTTATATCAATTTTGAATTATGAAGATGTAATAAATTGACAGCTCCTTTGGCACTGAAAATCCGTTGATATTGTAATCGTCCACGGGACTGACACCCGACTTGATCAAGTTAGATGCACTTATTCTCATGAATATTCAAGAAGGGTGTAACACTGAACAAAAAGTAAGCTAAACAGAGATTAATATTATCCAAATTTACATATTTTTAAGAGGAGGGTGCCAGTAGAATGATTAGCTTTTTGGGAAACAGAAAATATGAAAAGAAAGGTAAATAAATTGAATACAATGAATTTGTTGTCAGATTTATTTACATTTGTTAAAACATTGTGTATTTTCAATAATAATGCAATTTTCATGGGGTTTTTTTCTATGAATTTATTTTATTATGAAAATATTTCCAAATTTCAAATTTAGAATATTCTACAATAAATTAATGTTACGTGTATTGCCAATTAAGTAAACAATTATAACTAAATCAATATAACAGTCAAATGTATTTTGAATTTTCAAATTTATATTATAAAAAATAATTAGTAGTTAAAAAGCTTATGGCAAAACATCACTTCTAAAAAAAAAAAAAAAATTATTGTTCAAATTAAAAATTAATTCAAATATTATTGTATAATCTAGAAAAAATTTGTATGATGAATACTTCAAATATGTGAATTGACTAAATAATATGTTGGGACATGTCTCCATTATTAACATAAGTAATTTATTTACCCCTTTTCCCAAGCAGACATTTATTATTTTAAATCCTTGCTTAATTTTCATACTTTTGGAAAATACATTTTAATTTCTCTTTGTCATCTAGTAGAAAATGTTGAAAAGTAAAGCACCAGGTAATGAGAAACAATAACTATTTTTATGTGACATTTGCTTAACAATATATTTTAAAAAGAATTGTCTTTGAATGTAGAAACATGTACATACTTTTTTTAATAATAATTTCTAGCCGTTGTTGTTATTTTTTATGACCTGAATATTATTTTTTCGTTTTTTTATTTTACATTAGGGGATATATCATAGATCATAATGACTTTTTTTTACAAAATAAAACTTAATACATTAAAACGTGGATAATTGATGCATGCAAATCCTGGTGAAATTTCAATTTTGTTTATGTTTGTCCTTAATAAAAAAAAAAGGTGAAGTGACAGTCTCATCAGTTCAAATGATCTTTTGTCATCGACTCGGAAGTTGTGATGATCAAAGGTGAGACATTGCAGAGCAGGGGCGTGGCCTGCGAAATATCGTCATTGTTTATTTTTGATGTCACGTTAATTGAAATGACCTAACAGATAACATTATAAATCTTTAATAAATTGGTGTCTTGCAAGACAACTACAAAAACAAAAGAGTATACGACGACTACGTTCCCGCCATATTTATTGCGCCAATGTGCAGGTGAAGTGGGCGGGGCTTATGCGATGGACAGCGGGCCTACATGTTTGTCGGGGTTCGAGATACATGTCGGCTTTACATGCGTTCTTCATGTACTTCCGTGTCAAGTATAAGATAAAATAATCTACTTGGTAGAGAATATAATTCGAAGCTTTCGTCTAATTTTGGAGTAACATTTATTAATTTTATTTTCAGTTCGTTTATCGAAACACCAAGTTGTCTACGGCAACTTTTACAAATTTCATTTTGACTTGGAGTTCCGTGAAATAAACGTTCTGCAATGCAATTTTCGCTTGATGGATACATATTTAAGTGAATGATGTGTGGTGTACACATCTGCCATGATTCAAGATATGTTCATGATTGAAATCACACCCTGATGATTAAAAAATAGTTTGCAAACAGAATGCAGTGTAACCGTGATGCTAAAACATAAACCGACATATTTCCCCAACTTTTGTCGTAATGATTGTCATGGATTTTCGCTTAAAACGCCAATGGAAAAATTTTACACATGGATGTCTATGTATTCTAGTTTGCAAATCTATTTCAATTTAGTACTTGAGTTCGGTATAGACCGACCATTAGATACTTGTTTATGCCCTTGCGTTTCTAGCTATCAAAATGTTTTTTACCCACTGAAAACGGGTCTCGCTTATGGACTAATGAAACACGACATTTATTTCCTTTCAAAGGTTTCCGAAATGTATACCATTCTAAGCTAGAAACAATAGCTATCAGTTGGTGAAATCTAAGTCACTATGCTTGTATTTCGCAAAAGTACGAAAGGTTACCATGCACAGTACATTTTACGGTAATTGTTTGTCAATGACGTCACAGTGAACAATGTTCAACAAAATGGTTACAAAAAGATACCTTGTATTATTTCGTGAACTAAAAGTCGCATGCAGAAAGTAAACACACCAGCGTGATCACTGACTTTTTCTGTCTCGAAAAATAACAATTAAATTACATTTTTGAACACATGAATTTATTTCCAAGCTAGTAGACAAAGATATACACATACGTGGCCATTGGTAATTTACGCGAAAAACGTCTTTGCCGTTTATAATCAATGCTTATTCGTTTTTATACAAAATATTTATAGTAAAAAATACATAGGTAGAGAGACACCCAACTTGGTATCCTTCAGTTAAAATTTCAAGATTTTATGAACATGAATAACGCCCTGGTGACATTTTATGTACAACGTTGACCTAAATCTTGAGTGACTCAAAAAAGTTAGTGGCACTATGTGAGCGCATAGCGTAAACGGCCGGGCACTAAGAGGGTTAACAAAAAAAAAATGTTTTTGTACTTGTCCTGCATGACACCAATCTCTACCAAGTAGATTATTTTATCTTATACTTGACACGGAAGTACATGAAGAACGCATGTAAAGCCGACATGTATCTCGAACCCCGACAAACATGTAGGCCCGCTGTCCATCGCATAAGCCCCGCCCACTTCACCTGCACATTGGCGCAATAAATATGGCGGGAACGTAGTCGTCGTATACTCTTTTGTTTTTGTAGTTGTCTTGCAAGACACCAATTTATTAAAGATTTATAATGTTATCTGTTAGTTCATTTCAATTAACGTGACATCAAAAATAAACAATGACGATATTTCGCAGGCCACGCCCCTGCTCTGCAATGTCTCCCCTTTGTTCATCACAACTTCCGAGTCGATGACAAAAGATCATTTGAACTGATGAGACTGTCACTTCAACTTTTTTTTTTATTAAGGAAAAACATAAACAAAATTGAAATTTCACCAGGATTTGCATGCATCAATTATGCACGTTTTAATGTATTAAGTTTTATTTTGTGAAAAATAAGTCATTATGACATATCCCCTAATGTAAAATAAAAAATATTCAGGTCATAAAAAATAACAACAACGGCTAGAAATTATTATTTAAAAAGTATTTACATGTTCCTACATTCAAAGACAATTCTTTTTAAAATATATTGTTAAGCAAATGTCACATACAAATAGTTATTGTTTCTCATTACCTGGTGCTTTACTTTTCAACATTTTCTACTAGATGACAAAGAGAAATTAAAATGTATTTTCCAAAAGTATGAAAATTAAGCATGGATTTAAAATAATAAATGTCTGCTTGGGAAAAGGGGTTAATAAATTACTTTTAGTAATAATGGAGACATGTCCCAACACATTATTTAGTCAATTCACAAATTTGTAGTATTCATCATAATAAATTTTTTCTAGATTATACAATAATATTTGAATTAATTTTTAATTTGAACAATACTTTTAAAAATTGTTTTTTAGAAGTGATGTTTGCCATTAGCTTTTTAACTACTAATTCTTTTTTATAATATAAATTTGAAAATTCAAAATACATTTTACTATTATATTTATTAAGTTATAATTGTTTACTTAATTGGCAATACACGTAACATTAATTTATTGTAGAATATTCTAAATTTGAAATTTAGAAATATTTTCATAATAAAATAAATTCATAGAAAAAAACCCCATGAAAATTGCATTATTATTGAAAATACACAATGTTTTAACAAATGTAAATAAATCTGACAACAAATTCATTGTATTCAATTTATTTACCTTTCTTTTCATATTTTCTGTTTCCCAAAAAGCTGATCATTCTACTGGCACCCTCCTCTTGTAAAAATATGTAAATTTGGATAATATTAATCTCTGTTTAGCTTACTTTTTGTTCAGTGTTACACCCTTCTTGAATATTCATGAGAATAAGTGCATCTAACTTGATCAAGTCGGGTGTCAGTCCCGTGGACGATTACAATATCAACGGATTTTCAGTGCCAAAGGAGCTGTCAATTTATTACATCTTCATAATTCAAAATTGATATAAATGACATTTCGTCCGCGACGTGGGTTTTCCCGAAATATCAACAAGCACGTTGTGGATCTCAGGATATGACGTCAAGACTCGCGTGATAAACATCATGTATCATCTCTCGTGCTGTTTCCCCGACAGCTGAACATTGTTTCGCGCCAGATAAAATATTCCATTGTAACTTCATACAAACTCTCATCGTCCTTTTGGTTATATTTCCCTCAAAATTATGTATTGAAATACCCCTTCCAACTTCCAATCAAATATATGATAAGATAACATTTGCTTGACACTTTTCTCCCGTTGTCTTTATAGTAATTTAGATGGGTAAATATATTATATTTGTCAAGGTTTTTAGATTTCATAGAGCAATACACTTGACATTTGTAGTTCGATACAGTTTCTGATATAAATAGTAAATATAAAAGCGAACATAAATTGTAAAGGTTCCATGAATATCATTATTAATTTCATTATATCCATCAGATGTCCGTAACATATGAGTTGATTGGAATAAGATTTCCGGAAAGTGGTATCTGTAGTGTCAACGCCATTTTGTCAACAGAGGCCCGCGAGGTACAATTTACACGGCATTTGAATACGGCAGCTTTACTGTGTTGAACGCATCAAACAAGAAAATCACGGACAGAAACATAAAATAACTAAAAAATTCTATCTTTTGATAGTATTTTCAGGTAATGTTGCCATATTGTTCCACGTAAACGGGACACCAAAATATTGAAATCGCGAATTGTGTAGCAACTTTTTTTAGTTCAGCCAAATTTGTCATTGACACGAAGCCTTTACCCGATTTGACACAAGCCGTATCACTGTGACATACGGGGGTTTACACTGTAGAATTCACCTACATATCTAAAATCAATTTGAGCAAAATATCATAATGATCATTAGGCATGCTCCCCTCGCTAGCCAAGTTGACAGGCCATTTTGTTTACATTTCAATTGGAGTAAACGATGGTCGATACCCGAATTTCAAATATACTATTTGGCATGTTTTATACATGTTACTACTTGCTGAGTTGTATTTTCTTGTATGAAATTTATTTTTGTACAATTAATTCGTGTTTTATTTACTGTGTACATTTCATACAAATATATTGATACAGGTGTTGCATCATAGCGGTTTTCCTGTAGTCTCAACATAGATAGCCATTATTCAAAGCTGACATTTTTTCTTGGTTATGGGTTGCAGGGTCCGTTCTTGTTAACTTGAAAGTCTTTTTTTAATTATTAGCATGTGATTTCAAAACAAGACAAACTGTATATTGTTTTGGTGAATTTGGTTGTTCGTGTTACATTGTTCTTTTACTGTAATACTTGTATACATTTAGATATGCAATGTAGATAGATAGACAATGGCACCATGTCAGAGGGGATTAACTTTGTTGATCACAGTTGTTTGTGAAATTCATAATATCTCTGTTAATATTTAGTTATATTGCACAAAAGTGGTATCAAATTGAAGATTAGTTGACAGGGTTTCTGCAAAAATTATTGTCAACTTGGTTTGATCTATAATTTTAAAAAATAGCAATGAGGTTAGTGGGGTCATAGTTTGGTACCATAAATGGTCCTATGGCACTAAAGGGGGTTTTGATGGAGGGGCATATATATGGGTCTATGGGACTATACAGGTTCAATCAGCCAGTAATGCAGTAATGCAAGAGTTATGCCTTGCGTTTGGAAGTTGCTTAATTCTCAAATTTGACAGGTGTTATTTTCAATTACCCATACAGATCACAAATTACTCTCAATGTCAATTAGTTTGATGGTAACTAAAATGTTTTCAGCTAGTTCAATTTCTCCAAATTTGACGCCTTCTTCCATGCGTCGGTTCTTTTTCCATTGCCGTTGCCATGGCATGACGTCATAGTGGTCAACCGTTTTGACGTCACAATGTTAGCGTCATTGTCACAATGGTCTAGGGAAAGTTTAAGATTTTTGTTCTTAGAGGTTTTACTGTTGATGCCGTAAATAAATGACCACACCTCTTACAAAAATGACACAGTCACAAAGTCCTTTTCATAGGTATATGTACGCAAAAAGAGAGTTTGCTTCAAAATGTCTTATAACTAACGGTCATGTTACAATATCGATAAATAGTTGCGTTTGTAAACTTTCCGGGATTAATTGTTATTCAACACCCACAAATTTCAACGTTTAAAACCCGGGTTTATGTCGTCGGTTTAAAACTAAATTTGCGGGTGTTGAATAACAATAGAATCCTGAAAAATTTACAATATAAATGTATAATAATAAATGATGATTTGCCTTAACTTACCCATTTCGCTGATTTTTTGCTCCTAAAAGTAACAAAATAAAAGATTAGTCAGTGATTACTGTAATTTTTAGTACATCTATTGTATAGATATAATCAAAAAAACAATTTTGATCTTGATTGTAACAAACAAATTCTCAAAGATGCTCAGGGAACACCAACATCATATCAACTGAATCAATGTTTCACTCAGCGCATATCTGGTTTGTGAATCTGTCAAAGTTATTGAAATATAGGCAAATGGTTTTCCTTTACCAAGTCTTGAGGAGTTACCAACTACCGTTAGTGGTAGATTTGGTTGTCCATTTTTCGTCCCTCCAACAGTTTGATCCTTTTGTTGAATACATGTTGGAATATTTCAAGGATTGACTTTGAAAATAGAGAGTAGAACAGTTGTCCATTTCTTGGATCTTTCTGTAAACACCCTCTTTCTCTATGCAGTGGCGGATCCAGAGGGAGGTTCGGCGTGACATCCCAATTTTCAAACATATTTTCACGTAAATTCACCCAAAGGTGATAGTTAACCCCCCCCCCCCCCCCCTTTTCTCCAATGAGTGAACCCCCCTCCTTTTCCTCAATGGGTTAACCCCAATCACCTTTTCTTCAATGAGGTACCCCCCCCCCCCCCCCCTCCTTTTCCTCAATGAGAAAACACCCCCCCCCCCCTTTTCTCCGATGAGGGAACCCCCCCTCCTTTTCCTCAATTAGTTAACCCCCCCCCCACCCCCCCCCCCCCCCCCCACCCCCCCTTTCTCCAATGAGCGAACCCCCGTCCTTTTCCTAAATGAGGTGAATGAGGTAACCCCCGTCTCCTTGTCTTCAATGAGGGACCCCCCCCCCCTTCTTCAGTGACGACAGTAGTACATCTACATAGTACATAGTCACTATTCCTTGCATTTGCTTGATGTGTCCTCTACATTTCTCAAATATAAAGGTTCGGCAATATGAATAGAACACCTGCAGTATTACCTTTCTTTCTGCGGTACATGTAAATGCCACCACCAACCAGAGCTAGTAAGAGCAGGGCAGCACAGCCTCCAGCTACTCCACCTACCAGCGCAGTGTTGTCGGGGGGAACTGGAACATATACAAATAACACCAACATTGACTTACTGAGACCTATGGTAAAAATTAAAAATAGAGCCATTGGCTCTGAAGCTCATCAGGAATTATGTTACTCATTATCTCTATGGAAAAGATTAAAATATCAAATAATAGTACGTTTTTGAGTAAACGTCATTATTTGTACTTACCGTCGACGACTCACCGTAGCCCCTTGATTGCCTATCAATCAACTCTCGACCAATAACACAGAAAAACAATGCGGGAGTAACCAGCTCACCCCAGTCGCGCCACCTATGGTCACGTGACCAAAACCTCATTCCAACCTACCTGGAGCCAGTGAACGCTAGAGCGAACCTACTCACAGGAGGGGAGGCAAGGGTGGGAAATAAAGATTGGTGAGTCGTCGACGGTAAGTACAAATAATGACGTTTACTCAAAAACGTACTATTATTTAACATACTATACCGTCTCCGACTCACCGTAGCCCCGACTACCACAGAAGGTGGAGGGCTGCGAGAGCAAGGCGGCGAAGAGCGGTTACTCCCCCCACTATCGTCTAACTAAAGGAGGTTGCACAGGTACCCTGCTTAGGAGAGAAGCCCGCCCCGAACCAGAAGAAAGACAAACGAGACACGGAAGGTGCGATGCGAAGTTTATTACACTAAACTAACAACCGCAAGAACACAAAAATCTATCGGTGAGGTGCGACCCCTTTTGGGGGCGCCGGGCCCCCCGTGCGGTGCTGTGCAAACACATGTGGCCCCAGTCTGGCCACTCCCTCGAGGTCTTCCGTGGATAGGTCTCGGAGGTAGTGGTCAGCGAAAACCATGCCGGACTTCCAGAAACAGTCCGACATGATGTCCGCCACTGCGATGTTGCTGTGAAAAGCCATGGTGGCTGAGATTGCTCTGATCTCATGAGGGTTCGCCCGAGCCGGCGGAGCTAACTCCTTGGCCTTGTATGCGTCAAGGACGGCTGACCGCAGGTAAACGCCCAATAGACGTTTGTCTATTTCCTTCGTGCTCTGCTGGGAGTGAGGTAGAAACAGTCTCCTCCTTCCCTGGCGGAGAGAGCGTGTGCGTTCGGCGTAAACCCTGAGAGCTAGGACTGGACAGAGGAGTCTGCTCTCCTCGTCCGTGGGAGAGGCTAGGCCTGAGAGGGCGGGTATTTGGAAAACCCTGCCCCGTTCATCCGACCACTGGTTCTTGCATAAGAAATCCGGTGCAAGTCCCAGCGTGGCCCTCCCCCCGTCCCTCGCTTCGAACCGAAGCAAGTCGGCCTGAAGAGCGTGTAGCTCTGAGATCCTGGCGGCCGAAGCCATCGCCACCAGGAAGGCGGTCTTAACCGTCAGAAGGAGAATGATGTTCTCCGTCAGAGGCTCATAGAAGTCCGAACATAAATGCTCAAGGACGATCGCTAGGTCCCACTCGGGGGGTCTGGGTTTGAGCCGCCCATCCTCCTGACGGTAGGTCTTAATTACCTCCTTAAGGACGGATATGTCCACGGAGGGGTCGCGCTTGCGAAACACAGACATAATTGCCGCTAGGTGAGTGTTAATGGAGGAGGCCTTAAGCCCCCTCTCCTCCCGGAGATACACTAAGTACTCCGCCACCTGAGGGATCGTCGCGACCTGGACGTCCCATCCCTTGTCCACACAGAAGGACACGAAAGACCCCGACTGTACATCGTACATCTTGCGCGTGGAGACACGCTGGGCAGATGAGACAGCCGCGGCGACTCTCTTAGAGTAGCCCGCCTGTTTCAGTCCCTTTTGGAGACAAACCAAGCGTGAAGATCCAGTGCTTGCGGGTTCTCGTGCACCCGCCCGCTTGGCTCGCTCACTAAGAGATTCCATCTGAGAGGGATGGGGATTGGGTCCTCCTGGCACATCCTCCGAAGGGGGACGAACCACGGCCTCGCTGGCCAGTGGGGGGGCTATCAAGATCAGCCTGATCCGGCGGGTCGCCTTGATCTTCGCCACCACTTGAGTGAGAAGGCTCCGGGATCGGGGACGGGAGACACATAGACCGGCAGCTGGTGGTTCAGCCGCGTCGCAAAGAGATCTATGTGTGGTCTCCCGAAGTGCTGGCACACTTGTTGGAACGCCTGGGGGAGCAGCTTCCACTCCGTGGACGGGGGTTTGTCCGGTCTGGAGAGAGCATCTGCTAGGACGTTCTTCACACCCGGAATATCCACCGCCCGAACGATCATGTGCAGCCTGTCTGTTAGGTGGAAGAGGTCTAGCGCTAGTTGTAGAATGGCAACTGCCCTGGTCGAACCTTGCTTATTTATTCCCCAAGCCGCTGTGGAGCTGTCCGTGTGCACCAGTAGCACTTGGCCCCACAGCAGAGCGGACCAGTGACAGATTGCCAGTCTGATAGCCTCCATCTCGAGCTCGTTGATGTGGCGCGGGCGCTGGGCCGGCGACCAGATCCCCGCCGTCTGCTCCGTTCCCAGGTGAGCACCCCAACCCTGCGTGGACGCTTCCACGAAGAGATGAGCGGTCGCTGCAGGAGGTCTGAGTGGTACACCTGTGAATACGTTCGCCTGCACTTTCCACCAGGTCAGGTGCGGAACTAGTTGCTGGGGGAGCGGGAACGCATGTCTGCACGCCTCCTCCCTGACGTGAGGGATTGAGAAAGACCTGGAGCGTTCTCAGCTCCAGCCGCCCCCTCGCGGTGAGGTCCTGGGCTGACGTGAGTAGACCCAGAATCCGCTGCCACTGCCGAAGCAGGAGCGGTCCCCTGAGTCCCCGATCTAGTAGACTGTCTATCCTGGCCATCAGTTCCTGGGGAACGAACGCTCTGTACCGAACTGTGTCCAGTCTTGCTCCCAGGAAGGTGAGCGTGGTGGTGGGCTGTAGGTCCGATTTGGACAGATTTACCACCCACCCTAGTCTCCTCAACAAATCGATCACGAAATCCCGTTGCTCCCTGAGGACTGCGGGAGAGCGGTGGTGACTGAACCCGTCGTCCAGGTACATAGCGAACTGTACATCGTGATGGTGAATAAATTGGACCACTGGCTGGGTCACTCTGGTGAATAGCCACGGAGCGGATGATATCCCGAACGGGAGCACATTCCACTGAAAGTGGCGCCCCCCCAGGACGAACCGGAGGTACTTGCGGTGTTCCCGGAAGATGGGAATGTGCAAGTACGCGTCCTGGAGGTCTAGGGATATCATCCAGTCCGATCGCTCCAGTTATTGCATAACTGATGACACAGTCAAGAGACGAAAATATGGCGGCCATACGAGGTAGGAGCGGTTGAACACGGACAAGTCGTGAATGAGCCGCCATTTTTTCGAGTCTCTCTTGGGTCGGACGAACACGGGTGAGTAAAACCCGGGGGTGAGATCCTGGAGCGGGATTTCCTCCACCGCCTCCTTGGTAATGAGAATCTCCACCTGCTCCAACATGAGGACGAGCCTGTCGGCTGACAGCGTCCGCTCTGTTGGGTTGCAGGTGAGCGGGGGGGGGGGGGGGGGGGGGGGGGGGGGGGGGGGGAGACGAGACTGGTTTTTGAAACCCCCGCTCCAGGATCCGACATACGAAAGGATCTAGTCCTAATTGCCTCCAGTTTGCCACGAACTGCCCGAGGCGCCCTCCGACAGGGCCATCCAAGGGAGCAATCATAGGTGGAGGGAGCAGTGGAGCGTGCCACGAGTCACTGCTTCCTCGGGGTGAGGGGACCCTTTCCCCGCTTGGGCCACTTCCTTTGAGGAGTGCGATTTCCTGGTGGGGGGCCGGAGACATTGCCCGAGTCTCTCCCTCCCCGACCCCCGAACCGAAACGACACACCCCCCGTCTTGGGGGTGTGAGGTTGGGGCGTCTGCTTCCCCTTCTTTGGTGTAGTGTAGCCTTTCCTACGCTCACCCGCCAATCTGTTTGTTAGGTCCTGTTGCTGGGCCTCCTGTCGCTGTCTGAGGGCTTCTGGGATAGCCCAAGCGAAGAGGGTGCTGGCAGACCCCGAGGCTCCCCGGAGATTGCTACGAATCTCGACGGGGAGGTTGGTGCGACCGAGGAATCCCTCCCTACGTAGGTTGGTTATCCCCGCCGAGATACGCGCCGCACTTAACATGACCTGCGCCAGGCCTCCCGCCTCTCTGGCGAAACCCGTCATCGCCTGACAGGCGTGAGCGACGGAGTTCACGGTCCCCAGGATGGACCTGGCCTCCTTGTCCAAGTGGACCAGATGGGCGTCCGAGACGTGGTGAGCAGTCGCGGGTGCGGCAACCCGTCTGATGTCCTCGTCCAGGACTTGAAGGTTGAGAGGGATAGGGGGGTCCGCCACCGGGAGGGAGGATCGCTGACGGTCCGCCAAAACAAGAGGAGGGATAAGCCTCCCCGGGCCGCAGCCGAGATCGCCGAACTGAAGTCTTTCCCCGCCGTGTCAAAAAGCCGATGAGGAGGGAAAACGTGCCTCGTGCACCGTGGAACTTCCTCCTCACAAAAAGACTCCATGCGAGCCTGCCTGGCGAAGGACGGGGGATTCGTCCACCTGCTGTAAAGTAATCCCCGCCCATTCCGCCACCGCGTCCATCTTGTCAGCCGCGTCCATAATTGACGTGCTGTCCCCCTCTCTCTCGGTGATAAAAATGAAGGGAGGGTCCGCAGTGTCCACGAAGTCAACGTTCGACAGACCGGGTGACATGGCGGGGGTGGACGTTTCGCTGCGGGAGACCACGGGGGAGCGTAGGGTGACCCTACGGCCCGAGCGGGGAGGGGGGGAGGTGACTCGTATCCCCCTGCTGGCGGGGGAGTCTCCTCCCGCCGTCCATTATCGGGGGTCGCGGTCTCCCTTGCGTCCAGCAACCCCGTCACCATGCTCCTGACGGATGCTAGTAAGTTCGCGGAGAACAAAGCTTCGTCGAAGGGAGCCCTGTCCCCCGACTTCTTCTTCTTCTTCGACTTCCTCCGCACACGAAGGGGAGACGTGCGGGAAGTGACGGAGGACACCGAGGAGGAGCGGTGACGAGTGGATTGACGGGGGGGAGGGGAGGCTGGCTGGTCTCTGCAAGTCCCTCCGAGCCAACCGCGTCCGAGTCGGAGACCCGTGCGTCCGAGTCGAACTCCCGCGTGTCCTTCGAAATGACCAACCCGTCCGACGGGGAGGTGGTGGTGGCTGAAGCCGCCGGGTTCGAGGGTTTGCGAACCCTCCGCTTCTCGCAGAAGGCGTCCCTTTCACTCTTCTTAAGGGCCCCGAGATATCGTTTGAACGCGTCTGGGGAGAGTGACTCACACTCTTCACACCTATCTTGTAAGGAGCAAGCGGAGGTGCAAAAACGACAGAGGGAGTGGGGATCATGTGTCCCCGACTTCCTAAGTCCACATCGTCCACAGAACCCGCCACCGGGAGGGAGGATCGCTGACGGTCCGCCAAAACAAGAGGAGGGATAAGCCTCCCCGGTGCAGCAGCCGAGATCGCCGAACTGAAGTCTTTCCCCGCCGTGTCAAAAAGCCGATGAGGAGGGAAAATGTGCCTCGTGCACCTTGGAACTTCCTCCTCACAAAAAGACTCCATGCGAGCCTGCTTGGCGGAGGACGGGGATTGGTCCACCTGCTGTAAAGTAATCCCCGCCCATTCCGCCACCGCGTCCATCTTGTCAGCCGCGTCCATAATTGACGTGCTGTCCCCCTCTCTCTCGGTGATAGAAATGAAGGGAGGGTCCGCAGTGTCCACGAAGTCAACGTTCGACAGACCAGGTGACATGGCGGGGGTGGACGTTTCGCTGCGGGAGACCACCGGGGAGCGTAGGGTGACCCTACGGCCCGAGCGGGGAGGGGGGGGAGGTGACTCGTATCCCCCTGCTGGCGGGGGAGTCTCCTCCCGCCGTCCGTTATCGGGGGTCGCGGTCTCCCTTGCGTCCAGCAACCCCGTCACCATGCTCCTGACGGATGCTAGTAAGTTCGCAGAGAACAAAGCTTCGTCGAAGGGAGCCCTGTCCCCCGACTTCTTCTTCTTCTTCGACTTCCTCCGCACACGAAGGGGAGACGTGCGGGAAGTGACGGAGGACACCGAGGAGGAGCGGTGACGAGTGGATTGACGGGGGGGAGGGGAGGCTGGCTGGTCTCTGTAAGTCCCTCCGAGCAAACCGCGTCCGAGTCGGAGACCCGTGCGTCCGAGTCGAACTCCCGCGTGTCCTTCGAAATGACCAACCCGTCCGACGGGGAGGTGGTGGTGGCTGAAGCCGCCGGGTTCGAGGGTTTGCGAACCCTCCGCTTCTCGCAGAAGGCGTCCCTTTCACTCTTCTTAAGGGCCCCGAGATATCGTTTGAACGCGTCTGGGGAGAGTGACTCACACTCTTCACACCTATCTTGTAAGGAGCAAGCGGAGGTGCAAAAACGACAGAGGGAGTGGGGATCATGTGTCCCCGACTTCCTAAGTCCACATCGTCCACAGAACCCGCCACCGGGAGGGAGGATCGCTGACGGTCCGCCAAAACAAGAGGAGGGATAAGCCTCCCCAGTGCAGCAGCCGAGATCGCCGAACTGAAGTCTTTCCCCGCCGTGTCAAAAAGCCGATGAGGAGGGAAAACGTGCCTCGTGCACCGTGGAACTTCCTCCTCACAAAAAGACTCCATGCGAGCCTGCTTGGCGCAGGACGGGGATTGGTCCACCTGCTGTAAAGTAATCCCCGCCCATTCCGCCACCGCGTCCATCTTGTCAGCCGCGTCCATAATTGACGTGCTGTCCCCCTCTCTCTCGGTGATAGAAATGAAGGGAGGGTCCGCAGTGTCCACGAAGTCAACGTTCGACAGACCAGGTGACATGGCAGAGGTGGACGTTTCGCTGCGGGAGACCACCGGGGAGCGTAGGGTGACCCTACGGCCCGGCGGGGAGGGGGGGGAGGTGACTCGTATCCCCCTGCTGGCGGGGGAGTCTCCTCCCGCCGTCCGTTATCGGGGGTCGCGGTCTCCCTTGCGTCCAGCAACCCCGTCACCATGCTCCTGACGGATGCTAGTAAGTTCGCGGAGAACAAAGCTTCGTCGAAGGGAGCCCTGTCCCCCGACTTCTTCTTCTTCTTCGACTTCCTCCGCACACGAAGGGGAGACGTGCGGGAAGTGACGGAGGACACCGAGGAGGAGCGGTGACGAGTGGATTGACGGGGGGGAGGGGAGGCTGGCTGGTCTCTGTAAGTCCCTCCGAGCAAACCGCGTCCGAGTCGGAGACCCGTGCGTCCGAGTCGAACTCCCGCGTGTCCTTCGAAATGACCAACCCGTCCGACGGGGAGGTGGTGGTGGCTGAAGCCGCCGGGTTCGAGGGTTTGCGAACCCTCCGCTTCTCGCAGAAGGCGTCCCTTTCACTCTTCTTAAGGGCCCCGAGATATCGTTTGAACGCGTCTGGGGAGAGTGACTCACACTCTTCACACCTATCTTGTAAGGAGCAAGCGGAGGTGCAAAAACGACAGAGGGAGTGGGGATCATGTGTCCCCGACTTCCTAAGTCCACATCGTCCACAGAACCCGCCACCGGGAGGGAGGATCGCTGACGGTCCGCCAAAACAAGAGGAGGGATAAGCCTCCCCAGTGCAGCAGCCGAGATCGCCGAACTGAAGTCTTTCCCCGCCGTGTCAAAAAGCCGATGAGGAGGGAAAACGTGCCTCGTGCACCGTGGAACTTCCTCCTCACAAAAAGACTCCATGCGAGCCTGCTTGGCGCAGGACGGGGATTGGTCCACCTGCTGTAAAGTAATCCCCGCCCATTCCGCCACCGCGTCCATCTTGTCAGCCGCGTCCATAATTGACGTGCTGTCCCCCTCTCTCTCGGTGATAGAAATGAAGGGAGGGTCCGCAGTGTCCACGAAGTCAACGTTCGACAGACCAGGTGACATGGCAGAGGTGGACGTTTCGCTGCGGGAGACCACCGGGGAGCGTAGGGTGACCCTACGGCCCGAGCGGGGAGGGGGGGGAGGTGACTCGTATCCCCCTGCTGGCGGGGGAGTCTCCTCCCGCCGTCCGTTATCGGGGGTCGCGGTCTCC
Organism: Gibbula magus; assembly: GCA_936450465.1. Classification (NCBI taxonomy): domain Eukaryota; kingdom Metazoa; phylum Mollusca; class Gastropoda; order Trochida; family Trochidae; genus Gibbula; species Gibbula magus. Next base: position 2,736,099 of record OW388298.1, on the reverse strand, counting down.
CTTGCGTCCAGCAACCCCGTCACCATGCTCCTGACGGATGCTAGTAAGTTCGCGGAGAACAAAGCTTCGTCGAAGGGAGCCCTGTCCCCCGACTTCTTCTTCTTCTTCGACTTCCTCCGCACACGAAGGGGAGACGTGCGGTAAGTGACGGAGGACACCGAGGAGGAGCGGTGACGAGTGGATTGACGGGGTGGAGGGGAGGCTGGCTGGTCTCTGTAAGTCCCTCCGAGCCAACCGCGTCCGAGTCGGAGACCCGTGCGTCCGAGTCGAACTCCCGCGTGTCCTTCGAAATGACCAACCCGTCCGACGGGGAGGTGGTGGTGGCTGAAGCCGCCGGGTTCGAGGGTTTGCGAACCCTCCGCTTCTCGCAGAAGGCGTCCCTTTCACTCTTCTTAAGGGCCCCGAGATATCGTTTGAACGCGTCTGGGGAGAGTGACTCACACTCTTCACACCTATCTTGTAAGGAGCAAGCGGAGGTGCAAAAACGACAGAGTGAGTGGGGATCATGTGTCCCCGACTTCCTAAGTCCACTTCGTCCACAGAACCCCCCACCGGGAGGGAGGATCGCTGACGGTCCGCCAAAACAAGAGGAGGGATAAGCCTCCCCGGTGCAGCAGCCGAGATCGCCGAACTGAAGTCTTTCCCCGCCGTGTCAAAAAGCCGATGAGGAGGGAAAATGTGCCTCGTGCACCGTGGAACTTCCTCCTCACAAAAAGACTCCATGCGAGCCTGCTTGGCGGAGGACGGGGATTGGTCAACCTGCTGTAAAGTAATCCCCGCCCATTCCGCCACCGCGTCCATCTTGTCAGCCGCGTCCATAATTGACGTGCTGTCCCCCTCTCTCTCGGTGATAGAAATGAAGGGAGGGTCCGCAGTGTCCACGAAGTCAACGTTCGACAGACCAGGTGACATGGCGGGGGTGGACGTTTCGCTGCGGGAGACCACCGGGGAGCGTAGGGTGACCCTACGGCCCGAGCGGGGAGGGGGGGGAGGTGACTCGTATCCCCCTGCTGGCGGGGGAGTCTCCTCCCGCTGTCCGTTATCGGGGGTCGCGGTCTCCCTTGCGTCCAGCAACCCCGTCACCATGCTCCTGACGGATGCTAGTAAGTTCGCAGAGAACAAAGCTTCGTCGAAGGGAGCCCTGTCCCCCGACTTCTTCTTCTTCTTCGACTTCCTCCGCACACGAAGGGGAGACGTGCGGGAAGTGACGGAGGACACCGAGGAGGAGCGGTGACGAGTGGATTGACGGGGGGGAGGGGAGGCTGGCTGGTCTCTGTAAGTCCCTCCGAGCCAACCGCGTCCGAGTCGGAGACCCGTGCGTCCGAGTCGAACTCCCGCGTGTCCTTCGAAATGACCAACCCGTCCGACGGGGAGGTGGTGGTGGCTGAAGCCGCCGGGTTCGAGGGTTTGCGAACCCTCCGCTTCTCGCAGAAGGCGTCCCTTTCACTCTTCTTAAGGGCCCCGAGATATCGTTTGAACGCGTCTGGGGAAAGTGACTCACACTCTTCACACCTATCTTGTAAGGAGCAAGCGGAGGTGCAAAAACGACAGAGGGAGTGGGGATCATGTGTCCCCGACTTCCTAAGTCCACATTATCCACAGAACCCGCCACCGGGAGGGAGGATCGCTGACGGTCCGCCAAAACAAGAGGAGGGATAAGCCTCCCCGGTGCAGCAGCCGAGATCGCCGAACTGAAGTCTTTCCCCGCCGTGTCAAAAAGCCGATGAGGAGGGAAAACGTGCCTCGTGCACCGTGGAACTTCCTCCTCACAAAAAGACTCCATGCGAGCCTGCTTGGCGGAGGACGGGGATTGGTCCACCTGCTGTAAAGTAATCCCCGCCCATTCCGCCACCGCGTCCATCTTGTCAGCCGCGTCCATAATTGACGTGCTGTCCCCCTCTCTCTCGGTGATAGAAATGAAGGGAGGGTCCGCAGTGTCCACGAAGTCAACGTTCGACAGACCAGGTGACATGGCGGGGGTGGACGTTTCGCTGCGGGAGACCACCGGGGAGCGTAGGGTGACCCTACGGCCCGAGCGGGGAGGGGGGGGAGGTGACTCGTATCGGGGGTCGCGGTCTCCCTTGCGTCCAGCAACCCCGTCACAATGCTCCTGACGGATGCTAGTAAGTTCGCGGAGAACAAAGCTTCGTCGAAGGGAGCCCTGTCCCCCGACTTCTTCTTCTTCTTCGACTTCCTCCGCACACGAAGGGGAGACGTGCGGGAAGTGACGGAGGACACCGAGGAGGAGCGGTGACGAGTGGATTGACGGGGGGGAGGGGAGGCTGGCTGGTCTCTGTAAGTCCCTCCGAGCCAACCGCGTCCGAGTCGGAGACCCGTGCGTCCGAGTCGAACTCCCGCGTGTCCTTCGAAATGACCAACCCGTCCGACGGGGAGGTGGTGGTGGCTGAAGCCGCCGGGTTCGAGGGTTTGCGAACCCTCCGCTTCTCGCAGAAGGCGTCCCTTTCACTCTTCTTAAGGGCCCCGAGATATCGTTTGAACGCGTCTGGGGAGAGTGACTCACACTCTTCACACCTATCTTGTAAGGAGCAAGCGGAGGTGCAAAAACGACAGAGGGAGTGGGGATCATGTGTCCCCGACTTCCTAAGTCCACATCGTCCACAGAACCCGCCACCGGGAGGGAGGATCGCTGACGGTCCGCCAAAACAAGAGGAGGGATAAGCCTCCCCGGTGCAGCAGCCGAGATCGCCGAACTGAAGTCTTTCCCCGCCGTGTCAAAAAGCCGATGAGGAGGGAAAACGTGCCTCGTGCACCGTGGAACTTCCTCCTCACAAAAAGACTCCATGCGAGCCTGCTTGGCGCAGGACGGGGATTGGTCCACCTGCTGTAAAGTAATCCCCGCCCATTCCGCCACCGCGTCCATCTTGTCAGCCGCGTCCATAATTGACGTGCTGTCCCCCTCTCTCTCGGTGATAGAAATGAAGGGAGGGTCCGCAGTGTCCACGAAGTCATCGTTCGACAGACCAGGTGACATGGCGGGGGTGGACGTTTCGCTGCGGGAGACCACCGGGGAGCGTAGGGTGACCCTACGGCCCGAGCGGGGAGGGGGGGGAGGTGACTCGTATCCCCCTGCTGCCGGGGGAGTCTCCTGCTGGCGGGGGAGTCTCCTGCTGGCGGGGGAGTCTCCTCCCGCCGTCCGTTATCGGGGGTCGCGGTCTCCCTTGCGTCCAGCAACCCCGTCACCATGCTCCTGACGGATGCTAGTAAGTTCGCGGAGAACAAAGCTTCGTCGAAGGGAGCCCTGTCCGCCGACTTCTTCTTCTTCGTGCGGGAAGTGACGGGGGACACCGAGGAGGAGCGGTGACGAGTGGATTGATGGGGGGGAGGGGAGGCTGGCTGGTCTCTGTAAGTCGCTCCGAGCGCGACCCCGTCTGAGTCGGAGACCCGTGCGTCCGAGTCGAACTCCCGCGTGTCCTCCGAAATGACCAACCCGTCCGACGGGGAGGTGGTGGTGGCCGAAGCCGCCGGGTTCGAGGGTTTGCGAACCCTCCGCTTCTCACAGATGGCGTCCCTTTCACTCTTCTTAAGGGCCCCGAGATATCGTTTGAACGCGTCTGGGGAGAGTGACTCACACTCTTCACACCTATCTTGTAAGGAGCAAGCGGAGGTGCAAAAACGACAGAGGGAGTGGGGATCATGTGTCCCCGACTTCCTAAGTCCACATCGTCCACAGAACCCAGGATACATCGCTGACGATACCCTGGGCCCACCAATCACTCACAGGTGAGCGTGGACAAGACGTCAACCGAGCGAGACGGGGAGAACGGGGGTCTCACTCGCTCGGCAAAAACAAGATTGACCCGTCACCCACCAAACAACCCAGCGCCAGACGGGGTAAGCGGCCCGAAGCCAAGCGACGTGTACCGAGACGGGTGTCAGATGCCAGACACTCACACCAATCACCCGCCACACCAATCACCCGCCAGACGGGGTAAGGCGGGGAAGACGGGGGAGACGGGAGACACGAATCGACGCGTGCCAGTCACACACACCAATCACCCGTCAGACGGGGAAGACGGGGAGACGGGGTAAGGCACGAGACGCGTGCCCGTCACCTCGATATCACAAGTCCCACGCGCTAAGCAAGGGTCAAAGGTCAGCTGCCTGCTAACCGTCCGAGAGGCCCGTGCGTGCACGTGCCATTCAACTCAACACGACCCAACCTGGGTCGCGTGGTCCAAGTAAGCTGCCTGTCCCACAGGCAGAAAAAACAACAACAACCCAACCAATTAACAATTGGGGGTCACAGGAGGTAAGATAGTGATACTCTTACTGGAAACGATCGAGAATAAGGTCTGTAACCCTTTATTTAGTATAGAAGGCAAGATAACTTCATGAGCGCTCAGAGACACGTCCGATCACTGAGCGACAGGAAGTTGGAATGAGGTTTTGGTCATGTGACCATAGGTGGCGCGACTGGGGTGAGCTGGTTACTCCCACATTGTTTTTCTGTGTTATTGGTCGAGAGTTGATTGATAGGCAATCAAGGGGCTACGGTGAGTCGAAGACGGTATAGTACGTGAAATAATAAGATATTGCACAGTCATCAAATTTAAAATTGATCATCAAAATTGGTTACACATTAATCCACATTCATTTTAAATATTACAGACCTTTGCATTCTATTGTTTTAATCCTTTAATTTGTATTCTGGAAATATCAACATTTAATACTTATTGAAAACGAGTCTCAGTTTCTGAAAATCCCATTTCTCATAGGCTCCTTTTCAATATTTGATAAAATGGCGATATTTCATGAATAAATTGTTTGTCTGAGTGTAAGACTTAACATGTCTCCACACAGACTATAACACGGCACAGAAGATTGAAGTAACGTGAAACATCTGTGTTACCTCTAACAGCTATTTGCATCGTTCTGCCAAGGAGTGGTCACCCCCGGGTCAACACAATGCAATTACATAACATACAGACTCACAGCCAGTGAATTTTTAGATGGTTGTTTTGCCCACAATTAGAAACCTATCAGGAATGTTCTGTATTGTTTTGTAGGTATCTTGTTTTCTGGTAATAACCCCTCATTATTATCTCTGTCTGTTTTTCTTCCGATAATAACCCTGTATGAGGTTTTTATTTTGAAAGTTAGTCCTTAAATGAGACTTGGAATTAATTGTCAGATCCACAAACCAATTCTTTTTCAGAATTCTATTCAACACAATTATTGAAAAGAATATAAACATAACTTTTTTCTGAATGTAGATAGCGGGAATCGAACTCAATTCACCTTTCTGAAACTCGAGTCAAAACAGAGTTACCGTCCTTGGCTTGGAACTCTCCAATTGGAAGTTACGACTTGAGTAGTTTACACTGAGCGGTACCATCCGTTATCACGTAAACATGTCAGGTCGCTCTGGGTTTGTCGCCTGAAGTTAGTAAGGCCGGACCTCACAGTGACCAAGCACACTGAAATCTGCTCCGCTCATATCGTTGGAGGTAAAGGGCAACGAGACAAAAACGACATCCCCTCTTTGTTTCCCAAGAAAACCTTTTCCACTTGCAAGTAAGTTTTTAATTCGATTTTATCATTATAAAATAATGTAAATAGTAAATACATGGTAGAGTATCCTAAGTTCGTTAGTACCCCAACTGTTCTCGCATATGATTTGCACACAAATTATTAAACCTTTGATTGAATTTAGTTTTAAGTAATGGTACAAAGCAAAGCAATAAAATCTGATATTTATTTATAACAATAGCATAATTGACTGTATTGGTTGAACTAATCACTCTTTTTCATCATTATAGATTAACCAACCTTACTTTGACGTCAAATCTGCTGCTGATGCTGAAACTGATGCTGTACCAAGGCCAAATGTGTGTCAGTCTGATTAAAACCGACGGTATTCCGCGGAAAAATGTGCAAAATAGTGCATCTACCGGGATACGAACTCATATCGTTCGGAGATTTCCACGACAAACCGTCTGGAAACAGTCCGTAGACTAGCGTGTTCGAGCGCAATTTAGGTAGCCAATCAAAAGATGCCCAACAAATGCTTTCGATGCGAAAAGTTAGGGGCAGATAACTCCAAACAGTTATCCTTTTGTCTGTTCCAAATGCTTTCAAAACAGCGACCGTTTAAAAACTATGATGTGATTGGTCAGCAATTTGACTGGGCTTTGGCTGCGCTAAACTGGTTCGGAACACACGCCTATACGGGATGTTGTCAGACCTTGTGGCGAGGAAACTACAGAACCTGTTCGTATCCCGGTAGATATATTATTTTGCAAATTTTAGTCCTCGGAACAAGGTCGATTTTAATCAGACTGAATGTGTGTATTCACTTTATTTTCTGTTGAAGAGTGGGGCATCCACAAGTGAAAATATAAGCCTTTCAGTGCCATGAGGTGGTATCCACTTCTAAAGATTTCTTAGCATAGCAGTACATTCTTACCCAAGCGGGCAAAGATATGCCAGGTATTAAAGTTTTCATAATGGTCATGGGAATTACAGTTTTTCTAAATATAACTTGCATTTTGATTGGTTGACGGAACTACTTTACGCCCATTCATGAATTGCTTACATGTCCTGTTGTACCTAAATCACACTGATGAACACTTTCGAGCATACCTATTTAAAGTCACGCGACAGTTAAGCATATCAAATAGAAAATCATGTTTATTCTGTGTTTCCGAGGCCGTAATTACAGAAGTAAATTTACAAGGCGAAGCAGCATGCAAGAGTCGCCGGCTGAACTGACGTGACGTCAATACTTTGTGACGTCATTAACTATGATGTCATTTAGTGACGTAATTCCATTCTTATCTTGTATTGGAACTGAGCGATTTCTAGTTTACGTGTAACTTAGTTTCTCTCATTCTACGATAATATTTAAAAGCTGTTTATTATGTCCGAAATTCTTTTTGGGAATAATGTTCACCATTACACCAGAATCTTACTGAAAAAAAGAGTGTTAGTAGCAAACTATTTAGATTCGCGCATCTTGAAGGTGTGAGAAAGTTTATGAATGGCGTGTGAATATATAATTTGTATTTTACAGTCTAATCTGAGATTGTAATGTGGCGTCTTATTTTTTTATTTTTACTCATTAAAATGAACTTGGGTAAGAAAAAGAATAACCAACTCAGTGCTCGGAATTACGGATTATCTGTCCCTCGTGAATTATCATGTCAAACAATAATTATCACAATAATTAACTCGGGACAGATAATCGGTAATTCCTCGCAACTCGTTGATTATTCTTATATAATGATACTGATGATAATTATACCAAACAAGAAGTGGGGTTATAAAGCACTCAACCTGTCCACCTGAGTATCTTTGACTGAATTTGGATATTTTTTCATTTTTTTCAAATTTTGTGTTTGCATTGGTAAGCTCATACGGATTTTTAGTAAACTTTTTTTTATTTAGGACTAGGTGTTCCTTACTGAAGAAATTAATCATTTACTTAATTTGTATGATACTTTTAACAAATTTGTCGGAACTTTGCCAGCATTTTAGATCTTTTACAGTATTTTTTTTCCCAATATTTTGTATTTGTTCCCAAAGTTACATAGTTACAGAAATAGTGATAATACAGGCAAATTACAAGCAAGAAACATGTTATAGATAATATAATAGAATAAACATTTATTGGCTGAAATATGGGATGAAATGAAACCATTTTTTTTCAAATTTACTGTGTCATGGTTTCTTTTAGCAATATATCTCTCTGCATGAAAAATAGATTTCAAAGTTTTCAAATAGTTGGTTAATTTTGTCTTTGTATTTTTAATATTGCATAGATAGATGTGTCTCTTTGCGGAGAAAATTATATGGTTGAGTATTTTATTAAGTTGCAGAGTGCCAAACCAGACCAAATATTTAGTAATTTTGATTTCTTTACTGAGGAATGTATTCATCCAAATTTCAAGCTCTCTCCAAAATGTCTGAGTCTCATTGCAATCCCAGTAAACATGACATAATGTTTCTTGTGTGTCACCACAAAAAATGCATTTATCAGAATCTAATAGTTTCATTTTCATAAGTTCTTTTTTTGTATAAATAATTCCATAAAGGAATTTAAATTGAAATTCAACAAGTTTGACATCTTTTAAAACATGTCTATCTATATTGAGTATCTTATGCCATTCAAAGTCACAGTTAAATATACTTTCCCATTTAAAGCATATCTTGAGTTTTCTGTCATTTGATATAAGTTTATCATAGAAAACTCTTGCACCCTTAGGTGCTGTAATAAGGTTATATATACAAGTGGTAATGATCATATTATTAATGGGTATCCTTTTACTGTTTCTAATAGTTTGTTTCCAGGATAAAGGCAAGATATGTATAACATAATTGTAATCCAATATTGTTCCTCTAATGCCATATTTAAGCTTTAATTTTTTAAAAGGCATCATACCAGAGTCATCACATATATCTTTAATACATAATATTCCTTTATCCGCCCAATGTTTAATAAAGTGATGTGTGTCTTTTAATGTGTGGTTAAACCATAAAGGTTGGGCTAGAATATCATCAACATTGTCAGTGTTAAGGTCCATCTTTTTACAATATTTTGCCCATGCCTTAAAAACATCTAACCAATACGGGTTGGTGATATCAAGTGTGTCTGATACATTAGCCCAAAAATTTGAAGATATCATTGAAGGATATATTGCATGGGTTGCTTAAAGAGTCTTTATTGCAATACAGTCTCAAGGTGGATATTTTGAGAGCTTCAATAAATGATGTTATATCTATCATCCGTAGGCCACCTTCGTTTTTTAATCTTTTCATCGTTTCTCTTTTAATTTTATCCTTTTTACCATTCCAAATAAATTGGAAGAGTATTTTCAAGTGAGGAGATAAATGCGTCAGGTGGATTAGGTAATGTGCTAAAGATATGAACTAATTTTGAAACTGCTAGGGTCTTAATTACCGTAATTTTTCCAATTAATGTTAAGTGCCTTTTCCTCCAGCTGGCAAGACATCTATTAATATCTTCAAGCCTTTTCCTGGTATTAATGACCCATAAGTTAGATAATGTTGGAGTAAATTTGATACCCAATACTTCAAATTCACCTTGATGCCATTCTATTTTTTTATCTTTACATAATATTTCATCACTATTTGCTTTTAAACCTACCCAGATTGCTTTAGTTTTATCAATGTTTATTTTTAGTCCTGACATTCTGTAAAAGGTATTTAATGTATTAATCGCAGCATATAGACTATCTTCCGATCCATCAAGAAACAATTCTGTGTCATCAGCATATTGTCCTAGCTTATATTCTTTTTCATCTATGATAATTCCCTTTACATCTTTATTTGCTCTTATCATGCAACCTAAGATTTCTGCTACAAAAAGAAAAAGATAAGGGGATAGTGGGTCTCCTTGTCTGCATCCTCTTTCATTTGTAAAAAATTCTGATAAATGACCATTTTGAATTACGCAAGATGTAGTGTCTAAAGTTAAGAGATCTATCCAGGTTCTTAATTGTTGGCCAAAACCGAATTTCTCAAGTACTAAATCAATAAACCTTTTGGAGACAGTGTCAAAAACCTTTTCAAAATCAATCAAAATTAGTAATCCTGGAATATTTCTTTCTTTGGTTTCAAACATAACATCATAGAGAAGTCTTGTGTTTTCACTAATAGTTCTCCCTGGGATAAATCCTGTTTGATTTCTATGGATAAGTGATTCTAACGTTTTTTTCAATCAGTTAGTGATACAAGTGCTAATTATTTTATATATGGCATTCAAAAGGGTAATTGGTCTCCAATTTTTTAGAAAAGATCTATCTTTGTTTGGTTTAGGAATACAAGTTATAACTCCCCTTTTTACAGTCAAAGACAATTTCCGTTTCTCTGAAACTTCTTTGATAAATCTAAAGATCCAAACTTTTAAGTCTTTCCAAAAGAAATTAAAGAAATCTATTGGGAAGCCATCGATTCCAGGGCTTTTGTTGTTTTTCATATTTCTGACTGCAAAATTTATTTCATCAGCATCAATATCTTTTTCCAATCTGTTCCTCAATTCTTCATTTAGAGTGGGGGTTATAACATTTTTTAAACCAACGTCCGCATTTGTTTTATATAGTTCCTAATAGAAAGATTTTACTTCGTTTAAAATGGAAAAGCCATCTATAATTTCTTTTCCATTATCTGTAATAATTTTATTTATTGATTTGTTACTAAAGTTTCTATTTTCTAGGTTACAAAAGTATTTAGTAGGTTTTTCGCCTTCTTCATACCATAATATTCTATTTCTTATTTGTGTGTCTCTATTTTCTTCTTCCCTTAAAGTTTGTAGTTCTTTCTTATGTTTTGAGAGTTCAGATAGCAAGGTTTCATCAAGGTTTTGAAAAAATTTCCTAATTGTGTCTTCGCAGTCTCTAATTTTGAATTCTAGTTCTATGGTATTTTTATTTTTTTTACTTTTCAGGAATGAAGAAAAATATATTGATTTCCCTCTTACCTTCATTAAAAACGTTTCTAAAAATAAACTGTCATCTATTTTAATTTTGATATCACTAAGATCAGAATCATTGTAGTTATCAGTGATTTCCCTTTCAGAGTATTCTTCTATTGTTTCCCTTAAGATTGATTTTACCAGGGTTCCATATTCAGGATAAAGTAGTAATGAGGTGTTAAATTTCCAGTATCCACGCCCTCTTTCTAGATCTAAAGTGTTTGAGAAGGTTAAAGATATTGCAGAGTGATCAGTCTTATAGCCTGGTAGAATATCAGAATCTAAAGTTATCTGATAAATATCTTGTGAAAGTAAGATAAAATCTAATCTTGCCTGTTGTCTAGGATTTTTTTCCCACCAAGTATACTTTCTTGAAGATTTATTTTGGTCCCTCCAGATATCAATAAGGTCAAGCTGTTCAATTTTCTCTAAAACTGTTTTCCTGGAGTTTGGATTATTTATATGTTTATAGTTTTCTAAATCAACTGTTGGATCAAGAATTAAGTTCCAGTCTCCAACTATGACCATGGAACGGTCGGTTCGTAGGAGGATTATTAAATTGTATTATGTACAAGATTTGCAGTCTTTATTTGTTATTTTTATGATCGTCTGTCAATTTATATTGTATTAAATAGCGAGTGAATCCCTAACATACGCCGCGGGAGATGAGGTATTAAATATATATTATTTGTTTTGTGATGTTGTTTTTAATAAAGTAATCTGGTAAGTATGACTAATCAGCAACGACTAGAAGATTAGCTGGTGCCGCTGAAGATGAAACGGGTAAGTCGCCGACAATGCAATGTACAATCAAAACATCTTATTACAACAATCAAAACATCTCACTACATACAAATATAACTTTCCTAAACTGAGAAGACTCATTTATTTTAATCCACGAACTATACAAACACTTAGTTTCGTATCGCTGTACTGACTAAACAGACAAATTTAATGTGAAAAGACACTATTTATACAAAATAAAGTAAAACAATTACAAACAAACACTTAGCAATATCCTTAAACATAATATATTTTAAAAAAATAATCCTCCTACGAAAAGACCTTCTACGAACCGGTTTCACCTACGAAAAGGTCACTCCTACGAACTGGTTTCACCTACGAAAAGACCGCTTCCCATCTCGTTACTATGTCTCACGTTTTTCTTTTCCATTATTTAACAGTTGAAATGAAATAACAGCACATATGTAGGATACTATCTCAAAGTATTTTGAAACAATTCATTAAACAATGTGTTTCCACAATTATACAAAATTGGATCGGCAAACAAAACAAAATTCATGCTAATCCTACTCAACACAAAACGAGACATGTGCGACGTATATATCTATATCATTTCACAAATTAAAAGAAATACATAACAATTGTTGCACTACAATGTGATGATTTTCTAACTAGTTCGTAACACTTTACGATGACCTTATTGACTTAAATAACTAACCTGTTGTCACCATGTGATTGCTAATCCATGTACATCGGTGTGCACCACACACAATAGCGAATGACCGGCTGCTTTTACCGACGAAACAACAGAACAAAATATTCTTAAATTTCGTTGGCTGAATATAACTTTCCTAATTTTGATTGGCCCACTATGTCCAGACTTAACGTCGCCTATATGTGTATCTTTATTTTAACTAGACAGACAGAAAAGTGTTTATTAGAGTCTCTAACGACCAGTTCGGTATCACCAGTTACGTCATATGACAGGACGTTGGCAATATCTTGACGCGCCTACCTTATATAATTGAACCGGTCCAGTGACCGATATCTGGCATCAAAGCAAAGGTGTTAATGCATTAAGCGCAATTAGTGAGTGTGGATTACATGACTAACTTCTGAACAATAGAGAATTAATATAGAAATTAAAAGCTAGATTTTCAGCATTCTACATTAACATTTTATCGATGTTACCCAAATAACATGATATTGATGAAACAGAATCTGAAAAAAAATGTGTACCGAAAAAGAAAACGCCCTTTTCATTTCGATTTAAAATTAATCATGATTCCTTATCATAGATACATCATTGTAGGCTTTAAAATATTTTGACATTTCACCCGCCACATTTATCTACAGTTGTATTACACTGAATAAAATAACTCCATGTCTCAATGTAAGTAATTGTAAATGTACAAGATTATAAATTTAACGATAGCTCGATTTTTCCCCTCTAAAAACAGTTAACCAGTAACAATGTTGAACATTTCTAAGTTATAATGCAATTATTCTATTGTTAATAAAAAGTCACAATGAGAAATATTGACTCGGTAGACCTCAAACTATACAGGCCTCTTGAAACTTAAAATCAAGCACAACAAAATAAAAAATAATAGTGACCTTCACAATTGAAATTATTCAAAGCATATTGTAGCCTATAAATTAGGTGTCCGGAAAAAAAGTCCTCGGAAAAAAAGTACCGGAAAAAAAGTCCTAAATTCAACTAGGAAAAAAAAGTCCTCCGGAAAAAAGTCCTATTTTAGATTTTAGGTAAGTATTTTTTTTTAGGAGTATGACAAAATAATAAACTTTTGTTGCAATTCACTTTATTCAGATTCAACAATGCAATAATCATTAGCACTGGTAACACATTGTTTATAGATACAATACGTAGATATCTTTATTTAGATACAACAACATTAATTAGCACTGGTAAAACATGAGTTCTGATTGACTAACTGCTTCACTGGACTTTATTCAGTCAAATGTTCCTAGAAACCCCATTCAGGAATTCAGGACCCGACTTCCTCCCTAATGGTTAATATTGACTTTCATTGCATCTATATAGCCTCAGTTGGAAGCCAGTGTTTTCATTTACAATAACCAGACAAAGGTTGAGTTCATTCACTCAGAAAAAAATCACATGAGACTCACATCACATATACTCTTGATTGGTGCTTAATTAATCCATATTTAGATATCACAACATCCTTCTTGATACCTCAAGTACAAACAATTCATGTTTTCTGCACAATATCTTTGATGTTAATGTCTATTTAACCTGTTTTTATAGTAATAGGACTTTTTTTTCCGGAGGACTTTTTTACCGGTACTTTTTTTCCAAGGACTTTTTTTTCCAAGGACTTTTTATCCTATAATCATAAATTAACCCAACGCTCGGCTCGATTGGTAAAAGAACCAAACTAAAACCAGCAACTGAATATCGAAAAATCCTTCAAAAACTCCGAACTTACTTCTTACAGACGCACAAATACCCATTCTATCGGAAACTTACAATGTCAAAAGTTGTTATTGTGTTTTAAACGAATCATCGACGAAAATCGACAAATCGCCGGATTTCATTGTAGCAACTCCTGTGTATGACGTCACATCGCTTACAAAAAGCTACACTGAGGGGCCGCGGAAAACTGTTTGAAGAATGAGATAATGAGCAGGCCAAATTTACTCACTTTGAACCGCGATATCTGGCTAAGTAGGTGACGCTTTCGAAATAATAGTTAGTGTTTTGTTTACTTGAAAGCATTGTCTATATGAATAAACGAATTAACATCGAACAAAACTGAGAGGTTATATTATCTTAAATACTTGAGAGTTACCTAAGATGAATTGTATTACAATACACATGTTCTGGATACAACAAGTTAATAATTTACAGTAACATGATTGTAAGCTTGTTTACTCATAATTAGTACAATTGTATACCTCGATAAACACGCTTTGTGAACAGTTCTGAAATGATGCCTGTCTGATAGAAATCACTTAATTTCTTTGCCATTACATTCCACTTGGCTTCATGAAATAATATTCTTCAGTTGACATGCCTTTGAGAGCTAGTCGACACCACAAAGTCACCATCCCTTCGTTTACTCAGAGCCATCTGTCCTTGCACCTGAAAAAAGGTAGGCACGGTTTTCTTTCAATTTCTATTTGTTGTTTACCAGTGTGCAAAAGAATGAGAGAAATGAGAGAGAATGTCCCTGAACACAGAAGGGCACTTAATCTCAAGTTCACCCTGTTGAGTGGCACAGATACAGCAGTCAGTGCAAGACACAAGTCCATCATGGCTAGTTGCAAGGTAAGGGTGGTCAGGGTTCAATATAAGTCCACACTGTGAAACTGACATCTTGGTAACATACAGTTTTCTAGCTGCAGCCTCATGGGAAATACCCCATCTTGTGTGTCGGATTGTGAATCCACCCATAAGATCACAAACAAGCTTATCTGGTAATGTTGACATCTGACGGATACACACTTTTCCAAACTGAGAACTTGTCATCCTCTCATACCGAGCTTGTGTCCGGGGAGAATCATGTTGACTTCTTTGTTAATTTCTCTATCAAAACTGCATCATCTCGTGTAACATGTAGGCTGGAATAATATTCCTGAAAGATGTTTTGACACTTTGGAGATTTGATATCAAGATAATCAGGTAGGCACATATCAACAGCTGGGAGTTTTGGTACTTCTTCGGCAGATCCTGATGAATGTTCAGGGATTGTCATTGTATTGACAGTAAAACCACACTGAATACTTTGATTTTTAATGAGTTCAGAGCGAAACCTTGAACATTGATTTTTACTTTAAGGCATATTGCTGTTGGCTACCTTGTCAGATAAAACATGGTGATTTGTAGCCTTAGGAAGTGGATTACAGTTCTTGAAAATACTCTTTTTACCACATCCCATCAGGTTGAAGATTATCTGACCTCATAGGCTGCAGCTTCCGTTTCCTTGGTATCTTCCACTTGCACAGTATGGAGGTACAGGAGAGCAAATCATCCTTTCTCTTCTGTGAAACATCAGCTAGAGCATGGAGTGGTGCTGACATATAGTTGCATGCCTCACCAGCCCTGAAATAAAGATGTAAATAATGAGCTACAGAACGACCTAGAAAGGCATGATCATGATCATGATCAGTATAATCTAGATTACACTTTGTCAAAATGTAAAAATAGTAAATGTTAATAATTTATTGATAGTTATTTAATAATCATATTAATATAATAATGATATTACTGTTATTCAGGATTCCTAACTTTCCAACCTTTAATTATTTAAACTACACAATTGATCAATTATATGAACTTGCTTGATATATACAAGATATATCACTATCTGACACATAGTACACATATTATTTCAATATTTTTAAAAAAAACTTTTAAATTTAGACTTTAGACTTATTACTGTAATTATCACATTGTGACATTTTTTGTGTTGTAGGTTATTATATGTAAGACTGGTACCAGTACAATTTTTTAAACTCAGGTCGAGAAACAATATATTTCTTAATACCATGGAAAATTAACGCAAGCGGATTAGGCCTAATCAAGAAACATACATACCCTGCTGCACGAGTACAGCTTGCAGAGTGAACACGTCCGGTGCATGACCTTGCATGAGTTTGCTTTGGGTCGACACTAGGTAAAGATGGGATCACTTTACACCGTACAAACAAATGACCACACTGGTCAGTAATGTTGTGTAGTCGAAAACTGTGAACATGACGATCTTCATAGAATATGGCTGCTTTCAACTGACGTTTAGCAAGCATGGGTTTTGAATCTGTTGTGCGACGATTACTGAGCACCATGATATTATAGATCTCCTTTTCTGAGAATTCGGGTAGTAAATCAAAAAAGTCAGTCCATTCTGTCAATAATGTAGTGGGATCAGGGTTAGCGTATCCATTTGGTGCGATAAGTTTATGTATCTGAGGTCGGCTTGCTTGAATAACAGCTGGTGTACCCAAACGTAGTGCACACGTCCCCTTAGCCCTCGCCAACAGTTCAGGTTTAGTTCCAGTAATGTTCTGATATCTTTCCCTTAAGTATTGACGTAATTCCTTTAAAGTCTGTCATTCCATCAAATTCTTCTTCTTTATGTATAACGTCAGACGCCATTTTCTGAGAATACTCGGCAGGCAGGATTTGGGAATACAAAATTATAAAATGTAAATTTTGACATTTGACGGTTATAAATTTAAAATGCACTACCGCTCAATATATGATAAGCGCTCACATTTATGTTGTACGGTTACTAAGATGGATAAAACACTCTGCCTCGGTTATACTAATTTATGAGTCACAGTTACAGACTATCAAGCGAATATCTATCACGCATCAATTCGCTTGTGGCTAGCACTCGGTAAGATTATTTATTAATAGAAACAAACCAGGTTATAAAAGTTGTCTTAATAATCAATTGCAAGTGTATGTTGTCTCGATTTTATGCTCCTTTTATTACATAAAGTACATAGAGCTAATAATCTGTCATTCTTAAAACAAAAATACACAGGTGAACTTTAACAAGAGTCTGGCCATCAGACGACTGTGTATGCGTTACTTGAGTTGTTATTAGTTGTGAGGTATATGGTAACCGGAAGTACCGGGAGCAGAAGGGTCTGGACCGTTGTTTGTGATTGATGACAATTTGAGTTCACAAGGAACATTGTAAGTCTGAAAGTGGTTAATGTTAGTGTAAAAACATTAATTTCACATAAAGAGAACAAAATGATTGGTTCCCTCAAACTGTTTTAAGGTTGGTGATAGCTCTAAATTCTAATTTAGGGTCGTCAGTTTCATGTCAGGGCAAAAATGCTAGCTCCAGACAGCGAGCAACCGCTCTGTGACGTCACTAATATACTCGCTGCCATCAGAAGGTGTTCGGTTGAGAAAGCTTCAACACTAGGTCCGTGTGCCCCTAGTGGGAGAACAGCTCCGCTGAAAACCGCTCGTAAAAACTCCGTCATCATCATCAGCTGATTGCCATTATTAGCTTGACTCTCAAAGTGACAGGGGCGTGCGGGACCGTTACTAGTGAACGTGGAACCAGAGCGGAAAACCAGGATGAGGAAAGTGCCTGTAGGTTTAGGAAAGCAGACGGAGCGTCTTCCATTACTGCCAGATTGTACTTCGACTAGCCGGGTAAGTTCGTTTGGGAGAGATTCTAAAGTTGCTTCACGTGCTATAACTTTTGAGTGGCTCTTATTCAATGTGTTTGTCACGATTCGAGCCACGCTTGCGTGGTGTATGAATCGTGGGTTACTTCGTAACCGTTCTCCTTGTGACAAGTGTCATAGTTCTATGACACTTTCACAGGATTTTGGGGTTAAGAAGAGTAGTGACAGCATTTATTGGGTCTGTCGTAGGTCTGTTGATAGTGTTCAACACCAATCGTATAAATCAATTCGAGCTGGAAGTTGGTTTGCTAATGGTAACATTAGTATTATGGAAAGCTTGAAATTGATTTGACATTGGAGTCGGAATCGTACTCAAATGGATGCCCAGATTGAGTATGGTTTTTCCTCATCAACAACTTGTGACTGGTACAATTTTTGCCGTGAGGTGTGTGATAAATCGGTAAACGGTAAATTGTAAAGGAGAGGAGGGCAAGGTGTCATTGTTGAAATTGATGAGTCAAAGTTTGGTAAGCGAAAGTATCACAAAGGTCATGTTGTCGAAGGCCAGTGGGTGTTCGGCGGTGTTGAGAGAGAGGCTAGACACAAGATCTTTATGGTACCAGTAGCGAGTAGAGATACTGAAACTTTGATCCCATTAATCAAACAATTGATTTTACCTGGTTCCACCATCATTTCCGATTACTGGAAACCCTACTACCGTAGATGGAGATGCTTCCCCAGATCAATGCTGATTGGATAAACTGTGTCGCATCATTGTTTGTAAACAAACGCCGAACGCTGATTGCCTGACCCTGGCATCAAAGTTATCCTTTTTGGAAATTTTCAATCTTTATTAATGGTCCGTGTGCCCCTAGTGGGAGAACAGCTCCGCTGAAAACCGCTCGTAAAAACTCCGTAATCATCATCAGCTGATTGCCATTATTAGCTTGACTCTCAAAGTGACAGGGGCGTGCGGGACCGTTACTAGTGAACGTGGAACCAGAGCGGAAAACCAGGATGAGGAAAGTGCCTGTAGGTTTAGGAAAGCAGACGGAGCGTCTTCCATTACTGCCAGATTGTACTTCGACTAGCCGGGTAAGTTCGTTTGGGAGAGATTCTAAAGCTGCTTCACGTGCTATAACTTTTGAGTGGCTCTTATTCAATGTGTTTGTCACGATTCGAGCCACGCTTGCTTGGTGTATGAATCGTGGGTTACTTCGTAACCGTTCTCCTTGTGACAAGTGTCATAGTTCTATGACACTTTCACAGGATTTTGGGGTTAAGAAGAGTAGTGACAGCATTTATTGGGTCTGTCGTAGGTCTGTTGATAGTGTTCAACACCAATCGTATAAATCAATTCGAGCTGGAAGTTGGTTTGCTAATGGTAACATTAGTATTATGGAAAGCTTGAAATTGATTTGACATTGGAGTCGGAATCGTACTCAAATGGATGCCCAGATTGAGTATGGTTTTTCCTCATCAACAACTTGTGACTGGTACAATTTTTGCCGTGAGGTGTGTGATAAATCGGTAAACGGTAAATTGTAAAGGAGAGGAGGGCAAGGTGTCATTGTTGAAATTGATGAGTCAAAGTTTGGTAAGCGAAAGTATCACAAAGGTCATGTTGTCGAAGGCCAGTGGGTGTTCGGCGGTGTTGAGAGAGAGGCTAGACACAAGATCTTTATGGTACCAGTAGCGAGTAGAGATACTGAAACTTTGATCCCATTAATCAAACAATTGATTTTACCTGGTTCCACCATCATTTCCGATTACTGGAAACCCTACTACCGTAGATGGAGATGCTTCCCCAGATCAATGCTGATTGGATAAACTGTGTCGCATCATTGTTTGTAAACAAACGCCGAACGCTGATTGCCTGACCCTGGCATCAAAGTTATCCTTTTTGGAAATTTTCAATCTTTATTAATGGTCCGTGTGCCCCTAGTGGGAGAACAGCTCCGCTGAAAACCGCTCGTAAAAACTCCGTAATCATCATCAGCTGATTGCCATTATTAGCTTGACTCTCAAAGTGACAGGGGCGTGCGGGACCGTTACTAGTGAACGTGGAACCAGAGCGGAAAACCAGGATGAGGAAAGTGCCTGTAGGTTTAGGAAAGCAGACGGAGCGTCTTCCATTACTGCCAGATTGTACTTCGACTAGCCGGGTAAGTTCGTTTGGGAGAGATTCTAAAGCTGCTTCACGTGCTATAACTTTTGAGTGGCTCTTATTCAATGTGTTTGTCACGATTCGAGCCACGCTTGCGTGGTGTATGAATCGTGGGTTACTTCGTAACCGTTCTCCTTGTGACAAGTGTCATAGTTCTATGACACTTTCACAGGATTTTGGGGTTAAGAAGAGTAGTGACAGCATTTATTGGGTCTGTCGTAGGTCTGTTGATAGTGTTCAACACCAATCGTATAAATCAATTCGAGCTGGAAGTTGGTTTGCTAATGGTAACATTAGTATTATGGAAAGCTTGAAATTGATTTGACATTGGAGTCGGAATCGTACTCAAATGGATGCCCAGATTGAGTATGGTTTTTCCTCATCAACAACTTGTGACTGGTACAATTTTTGCCGTGAGGTGTGTGATAAATCGGTAAACGGTAAATTGTAAAGGAGAGGAGGGCAAGGTGTCATTGTTGAAATTGATGAGTCAAAGTTTGGTAAGCGAAAGTATCACAAAGGTCATGTTGTCGAAGGCCAGTGGGTGTTCGGCGGTGTTGAGAGAGAGGCTAGACACAAGATCTTTATGGTACCAGTAGCGAGTAGAGATACTGAAACTTTGATCCCATTAATCAAACAATTGATTTTACCTGGTTCCACCATCATTTCCGATTACTGGAAACCCTACTACCGTTTAGATAACGATCCGGATTATACACACCTCACTGTCAATCACTCTGAAAACTTCAAAGATCAGACCACAGGTGCACATACAAACACAATTGAAGGGGCGTGGCTTCATGCCAAACGCTCAATGAACAAGTATGGTACAGTGAAAGGACTTGTTCAATCTTACCTTAACGAACATATCTGGCGAGTCAAGGTAAAACGGAGTGATGGAGATGTTTTTAATGCTTTCCTTAACGAAGTAGCAATAACCTTAACAATATCCTCTCGATAATCTTCCTGGTGCTATCCCTCTGCAGTGACCATATCCCGCCCACCGACTTGAAACTGATGAAGCCCCCCTAAAACCCCCCGTGTTAATCTAATTAATTCAGAAAATAAAACTTTATAAAATAACCAAAAATGAACCAATATAAAATATGTAAAGGAAATGAAGCATACTACAAAAAACAGAAACGAAATACAATACAATATTTCTGTATAATAAACAACACAAGTAATGATGAAGTCTTTTTTCCCGTATATGTAAACAACACAAGTCATGATGAATTCTTTATTTCCGTATATGTAAACAAAACAACATAGTGTAACAGGTATAAGGTCAGCGTGGCCTGTGTCGGCATGACGACGCAATCGAGGTACTCAATGTGGTACATTTGTAGAACAGTGGCAACGTCACAGTACGGGGAAGGGAGAAGGGAAGTGACGTCACGTATTTGGATCAACGTTCTAAATCGAACCACTAGTGAACAAGAAATTTGAATGATTCCTCATGCGCTTATCTGGTGAGGGATTCCAAAGCCAGGCCATATATTTAACCAAAAACATCAACAATACTTATATTCATACGCCTAACACAAACCATACCCTCGAACCGATTGGTTGATATGTTGACCAAGCCTTTGGTTCTTAGCTATACGTGACGTCATATTCAATTGTTGTCAACAATTCCCCCGTGAAAAATGGCAGGGCCACTACTGTAGAGCTACTCGGAGGTAGAGCGCCCTGACATAGAGGTTGGGCAAAAATGCGAAATCAAGTATGGTTTCCTTCAAACTGTTACAGTTTTAGGATCGTCAGTTTACTGGATTCAAGTTACTTTCAGGGTTATTTTTGTGTACAGACAAAAGAAATAAACACAAACCTGGATTAGCATCTGTCTCTAGCAGCACAGCTTCAGTGTACCCACTGTCTCCAAAAGTGTTTCCTGCGATCACTCTCACTGTGTACGAGGTTGAGGGATTCAAACTGGAAAGAGTGATGTCATTATAGTCTGTTGTCTCCTTTTCCTCGATCTCCGAACTATTCTGCCAAGTTGTGTTGTCCATACTGTAGCTGACAGTGAAGTATTGTGAGTCACCTCCATTGAATCCACGTGACCAGGATACCAGAGCGGAGTTGAGAGTTATCTCCCTTACTTGTACATCAGTGGGCAGATCTGGGGGTCCTGTATAGACACATACGATCTTATTATCGTTATGATGATAAGACTGAAGATCAAACGAAAGTAATTGTAAGTACATTTGTACAGTTGTAAGACATTGTTAAAAATAGAGCCATTGGCTCTGTAGCTGATACAGAATTGCATGATTTATTATCTGTTGACTTTATTATCTTTATTTTATAGTGAATTATTGTCAGATGCTAAAATCGGACAATAAGAGATTTATATTATGCAATGATAACTGCTAGAGAAGGTAAGTGAAAATAGAGCCATTTGGTTTGTACAAATTTACAAAGTTCAACAAGTCTCTTCATCTAAAGAAAAGTTGGTTTTGGAAATGTAGGGATAACATAATACACTACTGCCATTACCACTGATTTCAACTTTATTAATTCATCATAATGATTATTTTGAGTGACTTGAAACAACAGTTACATGGAAGCACACCCCTGTAAGCACAGTGAGGGATATACAGCAGTGTATGGGCCGGATTGTGTTGTGTTTCTCCTTGACAACACATTAATGGAATGAACATTTCTTTTCTTTCAACTTTTAAATTAATAAGTTGATATATATTTCTACTACAATGAGTTTGTTACATTAATGACTAAAAAACAAAAGTGTTAAATAGACACCGCAAAGACGTATGTTTAGGGGAGACATATTGTTGTAAAATATAAATTATCGGAACTATTTAAAAAAAATGTTATCATCGTTTCATATATGAGTTAATAAAACACATATTTTTAATTTATTGAAAACAATACGCATGTCTATGTATTCA
Organism: Gibbula magus; assembly: GCA_936450465.1. NCBI lineage: Eukaryota > Metazoa > Mollusca > Gastropoda > Trochida > Trochidae > Gibbula > Gibbula magus. The sequence continues at coordinate 2,713,682 of OW388298.1, read as the reverse complement.
TGAAAGACCATTTTAGTGAAATGTATATCCTGTATATGCTCCAGTCTATTCAATTTTTAAATTCAACAGTGCAATTATATTTTTGAAATTACCAGTGATACAATTCTATTTTCAGTTTGCATTCTTTACTCATAATTATTTTCATATGTTGCCATGTAGAAGTTGAATGTTTATTGTTTAAAGTGTGAAACAACTGATTTAGGCTTATGATTTACATTTCATTCTTGAATTCAGTAATTTGATTCTTTATATAGAAGTAATGGACATATTAATCATGGACAAATATATTTCTGTCCCACAACAAAACACTTTTCAATGCTTCAAATACTAAAAAATATAGTTTGCTTGATAAGTAAATTGAAATAGATAAATTAACACAAAACCAATAAATAATTTAAACTAGTTGAGAAATTTTTTTTAAATAATTAAAAGAGATAAATTAAACTCAGCTATAAAACATTTCCCCTTGATTATTTGTCTGCAAGAATTAGAAGTATAATTGGTACTCAGAACAGTTTTAAGTGATAATTAAAGTGATATGCCTTTTTAATTTTTTTTTAAAGAAGTATATGAAGTTCCCTGATTTAGACCATTGCTTTGTGGTACATTTAAAATATTTTAAAATTAATAATAAAGTTGTAAACACTGGCTTATATATTTCTTTCAATTTATTTCCCACTAACGTTGATATACTTTCAATATCAAGATTTTCTTTATCAAAACTTGGATATTCATTTCTGAATGCAAAAGACTTTACTGAATACACGTAACATTGGAGTATAACAAAGTGAATGTTGATATGATTGAACTGAGAGAAGATAATGTGTAAATGAACGCACAACTTCCAAACGCAAGGCATAACTCTGCATTACTGGCTGATTTAACCCTAGCGATATTTCCCTCGCTTTGTTGTGTCAAGACAGTGAATAGCTGCACCACAAATGCATAGCGGGCCTGGATTTCTAAACACAGAGACACAGAAGGAAAAACTGCAAGGCCTAAATCAGCCAGTAATGGAGATTGGCAAAAGTTATGCCCTGCATTACTTTAATCTAATGAATGTTCATGTTAGGTCAGTGGTTTACACTGAATCTAAGTAATTGTAAATGAAAAAGACTATAGCTTTAAAGAAAGCCTGAATATTTGTTTCTAAAAAGTTTAAACCTGTAACAATGATAACAATTATATGATTTTCTTAATTATAATGCAACTATTCTATAAGTAATATAAAGTCACCATGAGAAATAATGATGCAGTAGATTTGAAACGTTACGCCTATTCAAACACAATATCAAGCACAACAAAATATTTAACTAATACTTTTTAAAATTGCATGGTCTTTTTTTTGTTTTGGAATTGTCAGTTATTCATTTCAAAACATGTGTAGCCTATAAGCTAACCTAACACTCCACCCGATTGGGAAAGGAACAATTCTAAAATCAGCGATTGAATATCGAAACATGCTCCAAAAACTCCGAAATTACTCCCTACGGACGCACAGATACCCATTATATCGGAAACGTGTAACGTCAAAAGGTTCTTATTATGTTTTAAACGAATTATCGACGAAAATCGACAAATCGCCTAAGAAAGTAATTAAGCAACTCCTGTGTATGACGTCACATAGCTAATGCAAGCTAACGGCGGCCCGACAGACTGTTTAAGGATTGGGATAATAAGCAGGCTAATTTTACTCACTTTGAATGGCCATATCTTGGTGAGTAGGTGATGCTTCGAAATAATGTGTTTTGTTTACTTAAAAGTATTTTCTATATGAATAAACGAATTAACATCGAAAAAAACAGAGATATTTTATTATCTTTAAATAAAACACTGCCAGATATCTCCTATTGCTTGGTCATGAGAAGAAGTCGTTTAAAGCTTTTTTCGTTGTCGTTTTCGTGTTAAGGGTGAACCTCTTGCTAAGTTAACATTTCATAATTTATCTCAAACAAATTTACAAATTTGTATCTCCATCCAAAAATTTGTTTACGACAAATTCCTATATCAAGCGCTATCGGAGAAGCACAAGTTTAAAGGTTAAAGGTTTCACTTTTAACATCTCTCGCGGCCATATTTGTGGGCATTGGAGTTCATGAACAAAATTTGACCCCCTAGGTGCCATCAAAATATAGCTTTGGGGATGCGGGGTGATGGACGGATGACGTCACAATGCTAGCGTTATTGTCATAAAGTCTAAAGATTTTTGTTCCTCGGTAATTTACTGTGTTGATGTTGTAGATAAATGTTTATCGCCATCTACAAGGGTACCATCCTCGGTTACCCATGGTTTTATATATGCTCCGTTACTCTCCACTATATCACCCATGGGAAACCTTATCAGGGGAATCTGTACTCAAATTACCAGCCCTTGACCGGCGTGAGCCAATCAAACTACTATGCAGCTTGGACCTGCGAGCTAATGACAATTCATATCACTTCGTTTGAAGCAAGCGAGGTCATTGTTTCAGCCATCCGTCACCGGTTATCTCCCTTGACAATTTCCGTCTTATCCCATTGAGCATTTACTTTGGTTACTGACTTCGTCACGCTGGCCAAGGGCGGGTAATTTGAGAACAGATTCCCCTGATTTTTCCCATGGGTGATATAGTGAAGCATATATAAAACCATGGGTAACCGAGGATGCAAGGATACGTGAATATTGTGAAGTGACCATAGTTGCGTGACACTCTTCGTGGTTACGTGTAAGTTGTTACTAATGTACATATTACGCTGAGTATATTCAGTGCAGGCCAAAACTTTAAGTTTTTTAGATGCTTCATTCTTCTATTGAGTATTGCCCCTTGTTTGCTAAGGTTGTGATCTAGGGGAGATAACTCTACCAGGTAAATGTTGATAGGGTGCATCACGTTCAGTAAAAGGCACATGGCTGACATGTGTTTATATTTCCATGTTCACTCAAATCACTTTGTGGATGCTACAGAAGGCAAACAATTAGGTTACTTTGATAGATAGTATAAATAACTATTGTAGAATGTAAGGAAAGTAATATTGATGTATATTGTGTAATATTTCTATGTAAAACTTGCAATGTAAAGGTTTGAAAGCTGACGTAATTTTCTGAGTAAATATTGGATATATAAGGTAAATAACAAAATAGTTATTGCACTAAATGTAAATCAACAAAGGTAAAATGTTTGGTTATTTAATTGATGTTAAACAACATGGTAAATTAATTTCATTTCTTTATTTCAGTCAATCGTGTTACATACGAGTTTGATGTTAGAAGACAAATGTGTTCAAAGTGAATTCATGTCAATATCCTGTTGAGTCGTGACTTGTCATGTTGGATCAATGAGGAATAAAACTTGGACATTAATGAAGGTGTAATCTAATCATTACATATTCATTTATTTTGACCTGACCACATCTCTTACAAAAAATGGAACAGTCCTTTCCACTCAAGAGATAGGTACACAAAAATGCCTGATAACTAACGGTCTAATGCCGTCAGTTGTAAAATAAATTTGCAGGTGTTGAATAATAATTAAAGATGAATCATTACTTGGGTCACTTTACACAAGTTTGTTCTTAAAACCTATATCTGATTTCAAAATTTGATCACAAGGTAAGCCTGGCCTTAACCCATATCTCGTGAATTTACCTTTGACCTTCAAACAAGGTCACAAGGTCACACAGTAAATGATCACTTGTTATTGTGTATAATGATGCAAAGTGTTAATAGTGAACATATTTGTGAAAGCATGCTAAATTGTGACCTCTGTGACCTTTTTTATGGATTTTACAGAGAACCTTTCCAAATCTTGGTCGTTTATTGTAGCTAATACATACCAAATAAGAACTTGTACAGAACCGGATGTGGTTGCTAGCAACCAAGGTGCGACCAAACTCAGACTGAGACTCTGAGTTGTTCTGATGTTTGCCACATTTCGAGGCAGAAGTACTGGAGGAGGGGACACATATGCCAGCAAAGTCTAAGCCAGAACTAAAGACACATACTGAGGAAATCGAATGAAACAGATCCCTGTGAACATCCACTGTTGGAGCGTGTTTATGTAAGTCTCTCTCTAATCATGTGTCAAGCATTGACACATGATGCTTTGATAAACAACGTACACGTCTTCAGATCAACTTAGTGTATTCCAAGAACGAGCAGACTACATCCGCCTTCCCATTGCATGCTGGGAGCAATCCTACATCAGGGTGGTACAAAGCTTCCCCCGTTCTATAAATAGATTAGTGATAACATACACAAACATCTCCCTTTTTATAAAGGTTAAAAATGAGTCTAGCTGTAAGATAGAATTCCTTGATGTTACTTCTCTTCAGAGATATATTGAATAATACTCAATGATGAATTTACTCAATGTTGATCAAATATAGTAATATGAAAATGTTAAACTTGAAAGTTCAATTACTGCTGATAGTAACTGAATTACAGACTGTATAACTCCACATACTGTCTTTGAACAATAAACTTTAAACTTTAACTTTAACTGTTAAAAGTTCATGAAAATTAGAGAACATAGTCTTTGAACTTCTGTGGCAAGACTCTCTGTCTATCACTTCTGGTGATTTGACTGTTAGACAAGTCTTTGCCGACACAGGAACCATCAACCCAGGGTAGCTTAGGGTTTAATGGCTGCACCTTGACGTTCTCGCCTACCTCTAGTTCCGGTAAGAGCTTAGCACTCTTGTCGTAAGTTGACTTTGCCTTCTGTCGCTTATGGATGATGCTGTCATAAGCGTCGACTGTTGTCAGCTTCAGTTGAGCTTCAGCCATAGGCATGGTCGTTCTCGTTCTTCGTGACATCAGCTTTTGATTTGGACTGTTTCCGTAGAGTGTGTATTTCTCCAATCCAACAGTGCCATTTGGACATCTTTCTTGTCATGTTTGGCTTTCTTGAGTAGATTTTTAGCAATTTTGACCGCTGATTCTGCTTTTCCATTACTCTGACTGTGGTAATGGTTGAACTCCCAGGACCTTGAGAATCCTGCAAACTCCTCGCTTGTGTATTGAGGGCCGTTGTCTGTTACCATGTCTGCAATGCTGTGTCTTGCAAATTGTGTTTTGGTGGCGCTGATCACTGTTGCTGCTGTTGTGTCGTTCAGCAATCGAACTCGAAGTAGTTACTGTGGTAGTCTACTGTGACTAGATAATTCTCCCCGTACAATGTGAAAATGTCCTGACCTACTTTTGACCAAGGTATCACTGGTACTTTGTGAGTCATAAGTGGCTCCCTCTGCTGTTTCGTTGTAAACGAAGAACATGTGCTGCATGTTTGAATCTTGTCCTTGATTTCGGCTGTCATCCCGGGCCAAAATAGGACATCTCTGGCACGTCGTATGCACGCTTCGGCTCCTTGATTGCTGTTGTGTGCTTTCATGATCATTTCAGGTCTCATGACTTTGGGTATGATGACTTCCATTCCTTTGTAGAGGACTCCGTCTTGTGCTGTCAGTTCATCCCTGTAAGTCCAATACTCTCGTATGCTCACTGGAACCTCTTCTTTTGTCTCCGGCCAACCCGTCATTACTGTTGTCATCAGTGACTGTAATGTTGGGTCTAACATTGTGCATCTCTTGACTTGTTCATGCGTCCCTTTAGATAAATGCATGTAGTCGACTTGATTGATCTGTGCTATTTCCTCAAACAAGTCTTTTTCTTGATTCATCTGGAAGACTTGATACTCGCCAGTATCTTCATTGCTGTGATTCTTCCTTGGTAAGTATGATCGGCTGAGGATATCGGCAATGAACATCTGTGATCCTGGTAGGTACGTCACAGATAGGCTGTACTTCTGGAGACGAAGTCTTTTTGGAGCTTTGTGTACTGACTTCTGGAAAATCGGTACAAGTGGCTTGTGATCAGACTGTACTGTGATGAGTTCTCTTCCGTGCAGATATTGGTCGAACCTGACGCATGCGAAAACTATCGCTAGACATTCTTTCTCTATCTGTGCATAACGGCGTTCCGTTGATGACAGAGCTTTGGATGCGAATGCATGAGCGTTGCCCCGAGTCCCGATTCAGATGCGTCGCACTGTATGGTGACTTCGTCTTTGACGTCAAAACTGGAGCTGTACTGATCAGTTGCTTGATTGTAGCAAATGCCTCCTCTTGCTGACTCTGCCACATGAACTGGCTAGACCTGTCTGTTACACGTCGTAATGGCTCGCAGACATCGGAGAGTTGTGGCATGAACTTCGACAAGTAGTTGACGCATCCAAGTAGTCGTTGCACTGATCTTTTGTCTTCTGGCGGCATATTAACCATAGCTTCCACCTTGGACGGGTCTGATCTCACTCCTTGACTTGTTAGCAACTGGCCCATATACGGAACTTCTGTCAGCCTGGTTCTCAGTTTTTTCTTATTCAGTTTCAGGTTGATTTTTCTAGCTCTCTTCAACAAATTGATCAAATTTCTGTCGTGATCATTCAGTGCTTCTTCCACTGTGTCTCCCGATCCATAACATAGAATATCGTCGTGGATGACTTCCACACCGACGAGTCCTGACAATGATTCTGTTTGTCTTCGCTGATACTCTTCATGTGCGCTGCTTATACCTTGTGGCATTCTCAAATATCTGTATCGCCCGAATGGAGTCCAGAATGTGGTCAAGTATGAACTCTCTTCGTCCAGCTTCACTTGATAGAATCCATCCTTAGCATCCAAGACTGTGAATATCTTCGCCTTCGCTAGCTTGGGCAGGAAATTTTCCACAACTGGCATTTGGTACTTTGGGCGCTTGATTGCTCTGTTCAAGTCTTTTGGATCTATGCAAACTCTTAGTTTATTAGGTTTTTGGACGCAAATCAAACTGTTGATCCAATCAGTATGCGTTGTCACTTTGGCAATGATTTCATTCTTCTCCATTGCGTCGATCTTCTCTTTCAACTTTCCACGTAGCGGCACTGGAACTCTGCGTGGAGCATGTTGGACAGGTGGCACCTCTGGGTCCGTTTCGATGTGGTATTCTCCTTGAAGACATCCTAATCCGTTAAAGACATCTTGATACTGCTTGATATTATCGTTGAGATCTTCATGCGCTTCTCTGTCAACAGCGTGAACCTCGTTTTCCGATCCAAGCAATTTCCATCCTTGCTCTAGGCAGGTATCCCCATCGATAATCGGCCATGGTGCTTCTTCGAGTATGTCAAATTTAACTCGACGCTTGTTCCCACCTTTGCTGACTGTGTGTGTGTATGAACCAAGCGGGGTAATGACCCTTTGATCATACATGCGTTTGTTTCCTCCATGCTTATCCAGTTTCACCTTGTCAACTTGAAGTATGTCTTTCAGCTCTATCGAAGACATGGCACAACATGTGGCTCCACTATCAAGTTGAGCTGTTCTCTGATGTGAATTATCTTGAGTGTGAAATGTTAGTGGCACAAGAAATTTCGAACCTTTTCGCTGTGAGGAACCAATCCTGTTAACTGCGAAAACTGAATCGCCCGATTCGCTTTCCCTGTCATTCATGTGAACACCTCTCCCATTTGCATAGCAAACCGCTGGGAGGTGGTTATATTTACCACATTTGTGACAGCGTTTTCTGTAAGCTGTACAGTTCTGCTTTCCATATTGGTGTTTGATTCCACAGTATTTACAAAATTTCTCTTTGCCTTTAGCTTCTGTCTCATGTTTTGTGTAGTTTGTTTTCATTCCTGAACAGTTGTGATTTTTCTTGTCTGTGTTTCTGTAACCTTTCTTTTCTCTCTTTGCTAGGTTTATAGAATGATCTTGAGAACTTAATTGGCCTTTATGTGCCTTTGATAGTTCACTTGCTCTTAAAAGTTCAACACATCTGGCTAAATTTGGAAATGGCCGCTCCTTCAGCAATCTGTCTCTTGTTTTGTTGTCTCGTTTGCCTATCACCAGTCTATCCCTTATCAAACTGTCCTGCAGGGCTCCAAATTCACATGTATCAGATAGCTGTCTCAATCTCACAACATACTGATCTACATTCTCTGCTTCAGTTTGATTAGCATGTCCAAATTTCACTCTCTCAAATAACAAGTGCTTTTGAGGTAGAAAATGTTCACTTAATGCTTTCAAGATTTTATCTGGATCTGCTTTATCCTCAGTTGTTAGTGTTAGACTGTTCATGATCTTCACACACTCGATTCCCATTACTCTACACAATGCAGCTGCTTGAACTTTCTTATCTTTCTCATCAAGTTCAGTTGCTATGACATAGAAATCCCATTCAGCCTTAAAATTATTCCAATTACTGGCAACATCGCCTCTAATGTTTACGGGATTTGGCGCTGGAATCTGATAAGACGCCATTTTGTTTGACTTCTGAGTTTATATTTCGCGCGTTACTCACGAGGCTTGTCCTGCTTCGACAATGTCTTTCACCGTGCTTTCTTCGGCATACGTCTGATAACGGGAATTAGTTCACTTCTGACACCATGTTTATGTAAGTCTCTTTCTAAATATTCTTGGAATACACGAAGTTGATCTGAAGACATGTACGTTGTTTATCAAAGCATCATGTGTCAATGCTTGACACATGATTAGAAAGAGACTTACATTAACAGAGCGGGCTTGTCTGGCCTTGACAGCGCGTCAGCCAGGATGTTCCTGCAACCAAGCACAATTGTGCAGGTACGCATCCATATTCAGGGGCATCGAAAAGTTAGGAGGTTCCTCCAGATCCTGTTTGTTGAAAAGTGTGAGGTTGTGTATCATCCTCAAGTTGTCCTCCAGAACTTCTACGGTTCTCTTCTTCAGAAGAAGAATGTGTATACTTTGTTGCAGTAATGTATGCTTGGACAAGACCCGGGCAGGTTGATCTGAGGTGGTCATCAATGATTTTCAGGGATTCCAAACTGGACCAGAAGATGTTATTCATTTACAATTTGCATACAGGGGAAGGGATAGAAGATGCAACAAACACACATTTACACAATATTAATCAGCATATGGAGAGCTATGGTACATATGTAAGGATAATGTTCGTTTTTTCATCGGCTTTGAATACCATCCAGTCTAATCTACATATTGACAAACCTTTCAAATGAATGTTAATACTAATATCTTTAGATGGATAAATGCATTCCTAGTTAATAGACACCACTTTGTACAGGCTAACCAAGTGGAATCTTCAAAAGTAAACTTTCCACAGGGTTGTGTGATATCTAAAGTTGTGCATATCCAAAGCTAAAGAATGTCTGACAAAAACATTAGCCGACGATGCTACATTGGTTGGCCTGATTAGAGAATCTGAACTCAGTTACAGAACTGAAATTTCTAAATTTCGTAATATGTTACATTCTACCATCAGTTTGCAAAATAGTCATATCAACTTCAAAAACAAGTAGTTGTCTCTAAGGTGACATGATCCCCCGCCGCAAATTAATACTTCAAAATTTAAAAATAATGTCAAGATCAGCAAAATCGACTGTCAAACATGTCGAAAAAGTCAAAGCTCCACTGTGACCTTGAGAAAAATGTCACCAAAATCTAATCAGCCCTTTGTCCTAGGAGGTGCATTATGTAAGATATGATGGAATTCCGATGAACGATTCTTGAGATATCCCGCTGACAATTGCAACCTTTACATGTACATTAACATATCGAAAAATTTTAAATTCCACTGTGACCTTGAGAATAATGTCAAGGTCACCCAAATCTAATCAGTCCTTTTGCTTTGTGTAAGAAATGATGGAATTCCGGTGAATGGTTCTTGAGATATCCCACTGACAAGCTTTACATCTACATTAACATGTAAATCCAAAATCACCAAAATCTAATCAGCCCGTCGTCTTTCCTTGGAGAAGCTATGTGTAAAATATGAAGAGAATCCAGCGAATGGTTATTGAGATATCCCACTGACAAGGGTAAAAATGACAAAGTCTCGTTGTGACCTTGAAATGAAGGTCAAGGACACAAACCTCTATAGGAACATTACTCTTCCTATGATGAACCCATTTGCAAAATATGAAAAGAATCCAGTGAATAGTATTTGAGTTATTCCATTTCGTACGGACGTACGTACGTACGGACGGACGCAGCCGAATACTATATCCCCCGCTTCGTGCCAAATGCGCGGTGGGGGATAATAAATTTAGAGCTATAATTCTGTTATATGCCACTGATTTCTTTACACTGGAGACGAACTGTAAAAGATCCAATGCAAATTTTTCTCAGGATTATAAAGAAACATCTTATCTTACTCCCGGATAAAATTGACCAAAATTCGTTTGACTCAACCAAGCTAAATTGTACACTAATGTGCATCTGTATGCATAGTAGTGCTCAATATGATTTTCCATTAAGTCATACAAAATTTAAAACAATAGATTATTTCATTATTTTCGATTATATAAAATAGCGTCATTTACTTGCCGCGAATGTTTCGTTCCGGTGATGTAACCGGATGTGACGTCGACTGGGGCAAACCAATGTGACGTAACAGCCGTATGACAATGTAAACAACACAGCGCTTCACTTCGGTGATCGTTTTTGATGATTTGGGTCACAAATAAAGTGAAACTGAGAGTGAAATTCGAATATCTGCTGTGTGAATGTGCAATGGCAACGAGGAAATAGCTAAATCTTTGTTTTGGTACATAATTATGAGAAGAATTTATGATCCGAAAGGACATGTCAAATTCTGTAGCCTAGTGTAGGAGTCGTTGTCCTCTGTCGACACGGAATGTTTCAGTAAGTGGGTCTTTGATTTCTTTCTTCTAACGATGCATAATTTGTTATGTGTGGACATGTTCTTTCGAAAATATAAATATTACTTGAATTTTCAATCTGAGTCGAGGACAACAACATTATCAGTCTCTCAAACCGTGTGTGTGTTTTGCAGATCCATTTTTCGATACGCGCTCACAATCTTCCAAAGTGATTAAGAAATTTGTCTGGCCCACAGGGATGACAGTATCCAAATGTTGATAACCATGGTAATTAGCAGCTCCGACTAAGTCGGAGCTGCTATCAGTTTTTGTGCAGTTGCCATCGCCACCGCCACCGCCGCCGCCGCGTTTTGTATTGGCTATAACTTTTTTCCTATTAGGTTTTGAGAACTCATATACATAAATTCTTACTTATACCCCAGGGAATTTTTATGACATGTTCACATTCAAGGTCAAGGTCACGAGTTATGAAATCGCTAAACAAAATCCTTGTAAACACGATAACTTGAAAAATATTTGTGCTATCAGGCTGTTATTTGGTGTATATCAACTATGGAGAAAGGCCAAGATTTGAAAAGGTTTTCACTAACATCCGTCAAAGGTCAAGGTCATAGCGAGGTCACAACTTAAGCATGCTTTTGCGAAAATGTCTTATTTCAACTATTAACACTTTGAATCATTACATGATTGTGATACACAATGAAAAGTGATCACTGATTGTGTTACCTTGAATTTTTAAGGTCAAGGTCACGACATAGGGTCACGGTCACCAGTTCTGAAATCACTAAATAACTTCTTTCCAATGAGGTATCAACACCTCATATACATAACTTCTTACTTATGTCCCTGGGGAATTATTTTGACATGTTCATATTCAAGGTCAAAGGTCAAGGTCACGAATTCTGAAATCGCTAAAAAAATCCTTGTAAACACGATAACTTGAAAAATATTTGTGGTATCAGGTTCTTATTTGGTGTATATCAACTATGGAGAAAGGCCAAGATTTGAATAGGTTTTCGCTAACATCCGTCAAAGGTCAAGGTCATAGCGAGGTCACAACTTAAGCATGCTTTTGCGAAAATGTCAGATTTCAACTATTAACACTTTGACTCCTTACATGGTTGTGATACACAATGAAAAGTGATCACTAATTGTGTGACCTTGAATTTTAAAGGTCAAGGTCACGAGATAGGGTTATGGCCATCAGTTCTGAAATCATTAAATGACTTCTTTCCAAGGAGGTATCAACACCTCATATACATAACTTCTTACTTATGTCCCTAGGGGATTATTTTGACATGTTCATATTCAAGGTCAAAGGTCAAGGTCACGAGTTCTGAAATCGCTAAAAAAATCCTTGTAAACACGATAACTTCGAAAATATTTGTGGTATCAGGTTCTTATTTGGTGTATATCAACTATGGAGAAAGGCCAAGATTTGAATAGGTTTTCGCTAACATCCGTCAAAGGTCAAGGTCATAGCGAGGTCACAACTTAAGCATGCTTTTGCGAAAATGTCTTATTTCAACTATTAACACTTTGAATCCTTACATGGTTGTGATACACAATGAAAAGTGATCACTAATTGTGTGACCTTGAATTTTAAAGGTCAAGGTCACGAGATAGGGTTATGGCCATCAGTTCTGAAATCATTAAATGACTTCTTTCCAAGGAGGTATCAACACCTCATATACATAACTTCTTACTTATGCCCCTGGGGAATTATTTTGACATGTTCATATTCAAGGTCAAAGGTCAAGGTCACAAGTTCTGGAATTGCCCCAAAAAATCCTTGTAAACACGATAACTTGAAAAATATTTGTGCTATCAGGCTCATATTTGGTGAATATCAACTATGGAGAAAGGCTAAGATTTGAAAAGTTTTTCGCTAACATTTGTCAAAGGTCAAGGTCATAGCGAGGTCACAACCTAAGCATGCTTTTACGGAAATGTCTTATTTCAACTATTAACACTTTGAATCATTACATGATTGTGATACACAATGAAAAGTGATCACTGATTGTGTTACCTTGAATTTTTAAGGTCAAGGTCACGACATAGGGTCACGGTCACCAGTTCTGAAATCACTAAATAACTTCTTTCCAATGAGGCATCAACACCTCATATACATAACTTCTTACTTATGCCCCTGGGGAATTATTTTGACATGTTCATATTCAAGGTCAAAGGTCAAGGTCACAAGTTCTGAAATTGCCCAAAAATATCCTTGTAAACACGATAACTTGAAAAATATTTGTGCTATCAGGCTATTATTTGGTGTATATCAACTATGGAGAAAGGCTAAGATTTGAAAAGTTTTTCGCTAACATTTGTCAAAGGTCAAGGTCAAAGGTCAAGGTCACGAGTTCTGAAATCGCTAAAAAAAATCCTTGTAAACACGATAACTTCAAAAATATTTGTGGTATCAGGTTCTTATTTGGTGTATATCAACTATGGAGAAAGGCTAAGATTTGAAAAGGTTTTCACTAACATCCGTCAAAGGTCAAGGTCATAGCGAGGTCACAACTTAAGCATGCTTTTGCGAAAATGTCTTATTTCAACTATTAACACTTTGAATCATTACATGATTGTGATACACAATGAAAAGTGATCACTGATTGTGTTACCTTGAATTTTTAAGATCAAGGTCACGAAATATGGTCATGCTGACCAGTTCTGAAATCACTAAGTAACTTTTTCCCATGAAGATATTAACACCTCATATAGATAGCTAAATTTCTTTCTTATACACCTGGTGAATGACTTTGACAAGTTCACATTCAAGGTCAAAGGTCAAGGTCATGAGTTCTGAAATCACTACAAAAATCCTTGTATACATGATAACTTCAAACTTTTTTGTGCTTTTAGGCTCTTATTTGGTATATATGAACTTCGGAGAAAGACCAAGATTTGTAAAAGTTTTCGCTAAAATCTGTCAAAGGTCAAGGTCACAGTGAGCTCAAAACTTAAGCATGCTTTTGTGAATATGGCATATTTTAACTATGAACACTTTGAGTCATTGCATGATTGTTATACGCGATGAAAAGTGATCATTGATGGTCAAGGTCAAGGTCATGAGATATTGGTTAAAGCCACGTTAATCCTTGGATAACATTTTTAAAGAAGAAATAGGTTTTAAGAACAAACTTGTGAAAAGTGACCCCAGTGATGATGACTAATAACTCGAATAATGAACAAGTTTTTGTTAAAAAGAATTCCCATTTTATTGATGCTGACGAGAAGGCGGAACAGGGAAAGGCGAGACTCTAAGTTTAGGAGCTGCTCTGCTTTTGCGGTGTCCTGCAAACGCTAATCTAGTTTTTACTAGCCTCGGGCTGAATGACTGGTGTTAATTTTAGCCCTGAGATTCATTAACATGTCAATTATGAGAACTTATAATTAATTTGCACTATTTCTTTTGTAAAATGTGAATGTGTGCATGACAGGCTCGCCTTAAAAAACGTTTATAATTGATTTGTCTTCAACTTCAGGAAATTATTTTTTTAAATATCGACATTTGCTTTCAAATATATTAGACAGATATCCTAATTCAAATCCATATAACAATGTAGTAGAAATTACTACTGTTTTTTTTTAAAAATACAAATTAGAAGCCATGAGATAGTGATCATATTTAAATTTTCAAAGAAATTACATTCCTTAAAGGATTTCAATATTTTGTTTGATAACTAATTATTTGTTTGTGATGAAATTAGACTGAGGTTGTAGATGTTTAGTATTATTTCACTTAACTGACATAAAATATCAAAGGTCCTATACCAAATACAAAAAAAACCATGTTGTGAATAAATCATGTGTAAACATATGCAGCATCAAGAAAGATTTATTATTGTTGTTACAGGTGATGGGAGTCCCTAATACAAGAGAACACAACAATATAAAATTTTAAAAAACCCATTAGGAATGGACTGTATGTGCAGTAAAATATTCGTGCTAAAGGTGTGATCCTTTGATTTCAGCAAATGATAAATATAGACATTGTCATAAGAAGTGATATATGCTGAATGTGTGAACTGATATCCAAATCCTTCTCTTCTCTTGGATATGAGAATGTGCCAATGTTTTTAGAAATATTGTATTCAACTTTGCAGCAAACTTGAGCTGCTCAGAGAAAGACTACACAAAACAGTGTAATTAATATTTAATTTAATTATGAGAGTAAATAAAATCAAATATTTCCCAAATTATTATTTAAAAATAAATTTAATGATAAAAATAAATTGTATGATAAAAATTAATTTCATGTGCACTGTTCCTATGTAATTCCCAAAATTCAAAGACTTACACAAAATAATGTTCAATACATGTATACTTAGTTGAATAAATTTGGTTCTTATAATTGTTGTTTGATTTATTCATGATTAAAAAGTGGAAATGCAATATTGCATCTTTAGTGACTTTAATGTCACAATAAAAATAGAAAATAGAAAACTTGAACATAATTTTTTTCAGAATTCTTAGGTCTGTTTCAAGGTAAGTTTGTTTAATATGCAGGTAGGTGTAGGCAAATGTTAAAAACACAGTCATGCTTACATAGGTATTTACACACTGTTACAAATCTAGTTTATAGAAATAAATCTCTTTGTCCCTTTGGATAATTCTATTTACAAAATTAATCATTTACATTGTGATGAAGTTTTTGGTTGTTTTTTGTTTATATATATCTGTAACTGAAAACAAAGGTTTGTTAAAATTGCAGATGTTATTATATTAAATGCCTGAATTTTCCATTTGATCAGATATATATACTTTACAAAAATAGTCAGGTAGATATTATGTAAACTTGAATGAGTAATAATTATCTTGTTATTAAAATAACATATCAATCACCAAATATTCCATTATTCTTACTTATTTATTCCACTAAAATACAGATCAGTTAGATACAATATTTTCATTCTTTCTTTCAATGTCATTCAAAATTTATGAAACAATATCACTACAATTAAATTATTTCTATTGCAATACACTATTCATCCTAAAAGAAAATTGGGTACGAGTTCAGCGAAAGGTGTGGATATGCATTGGAGTTCACTGCATCCCGTGAAGACATCACGTGACCATGCAGGCACGGTAACGTTATTTCGCCAAAAATGAAATAACCTATACATTATAGTCACCAAATTACAAAATATTTAACTACATGCATACACTATTAATGGTGTATCTAAAATACGTAAGTTTGCCAGATATGTCAGCACGTATGATATCAGCTGTTCGATTAATTATTTGGGAATTTACTTCCGTGTTTAGTAAGAACCATTTTTAAAACTTTATCGTTGATATTGAGTATATTCCAGTTCTGTTTCTCTTCAAGTTGTCATATGCAAATATCTTGCACGTTTTGACATTAAATGGTCGACTGGTATGATTCCTGTTGCCCGCGCAGTTTACTAGTCTGATAGTGTTATTGATTTGCAAGGCTTTGTTTTCAACAGTTGACGTCATGCATTCCTTCGGGGAAAATCAAGATTTTTCCGTTGTTTTCGGTAAAACACGACACGTCCAAAAGCGACGTAAACAGACAGTTTTTTGATTTTTTTACGATTGGCTAAAGACAATGCAAGGATGCTTTTGAACCTATCCATTTTCATTAGCGAGAACAAAGGCCCTTTCTAACACTACTCCCCTATTATGAAAACCAGTCGAACGACTCAGCCATCTCCCCGCCCGATAAGTAGTCACGTGACCTATACTCAAGGCATCGCTTCATATTTGTTTATATACAAAGGACGATGTTTTGACCTACTAAATAACAATACCAGGTTACTGTCCAAACACGGTTGTGGGTGTTTATATGTAGCCAATATTTCACCAATAAAATGTAGGTCATGTCTCCTATTAGTTTGATATAAGTATACGTTGGTTTTTTTTACAGTAGGAATGTTTAAGATCTGGTGTGGAAACTTCAAATGGAAGCGAACTGGTTTTGAGATATAGCCTTCCATTCCATTCTATAGCGAGCTAAAACGAAATAGGAATACTAAACTATGTCCACCCATAAAACTAACGAGGCAGACCATAAGCAGCCTTTACAGGTTTGTCAAACGGGCAAGACCTACCTAAGTTAAGCAAACAATGACCAGTGAAGCTTGACACTTTAGTGTGAATCTATTCATTATTGTTGATGTCGCCGTACCTCCCCCGTTATAACACTGGCCCGCTCAAACGCACCTGCTTTCGAGACCCATCT
>OW388298.1:1395000-1460000 GCA_936450465.1 Gibbula magus | reverse complement strand
AAAGCATTACCAGCAGTGTAAATTCCGGAGATTGAATTGGGAAAACATTGAACAGTACGGAAAATCTCGAGAAGTTTAGAGAAAGTAGAACCGTCAGCCGTGCAATACAGAATTCACCGTGCAATACGAAAATCGACGACGCAAACCGTATTGCATCCCTGTATTACTATCTTAAGTTTATATGGGTATATACACCTTATTCACATCATGATTGTACATAATACTTAGTGATACATGAAAATACAAAACAAATTCAAAACATGTGTAAATATATAAAATATTCAACCATAACGCTCCGCGATCCGCGTCTGAGTCAATGTATGGTCACAATGAGATAGTTATCAAATAATCACACATTAGCAATTAATTAAAACAACTTTTCTTATATTGAAAATATATCAATGACATTCACTTAAGTATATATCTGGTTTATGATAATTAATGTCATATGCATTTCACTTATGAACTTCAAGGAACAACTGTATGATGACAACCTCACAGTACGAACATCTTGATGATAACCAGCATTATGAATGCAATTGACTGTCTTAAAATGCTAAAACCTGGATCTTATAAAACACATAAAAACAATAGAAAGCAAGCTGGACTGTTAGAGAGAGAGAGACAAGTTGAAAGCGAGATAGTTTGGATACAGCGTGAAGTGCGTGTGACAGGGCATGGCCTGGAGTGCAGTGGCTATATACTTTAAAATATTTAAAATGGAATCAAGTGGCTTAGTATGCTAATAATTCCATCACTAATGCTCATTCTAAAAACCTTGAATAATAATAAAATGCTATACACAACACAACTGTCAATAAACCATAAGTATATACTCAACATCACAACTGCCACATTTTTTCAGACAATAAAATAGTGTGATTGATTGTTGCGTTCACACGTGCTCTGACAATATTACTTGATATAAAATCCTTTCATTGACACATTTTTCAAAGTATCACTATACAAAATCGTCTCAGACAATCAAGAGTTTGAAGATTGTTGAGTTCACACGTGCTCTACCAATATTGTTTGATACTAATTAAGGCATTTGATTGACAATATTAGTTTATATTAAGGCATTTCATTGACACTATTGGTTATTATTAAGGCATTTCATTGACACTATTGGTTTATATTAAGGCATTTCATTGACACTGTTGGTTTATATTAAGGCATTTGATTGACAATATTGGTTTATATTAAGACATTTCATTGACACTATTGGTTTATTTTAAGGCATTTCATTGACAATATTGGTTTATATTAAGACATTTCATTGACACTATTGGTTTATATTAAGGCATACTGTTCATTAACAAATTATTTATCACGATACAAAATCGTATCAAACAATCACGGATTTGAATGGATTTGCCCTTAGTAGTAAGGTGATAAATTGGTTTTAAGAAACATTACTGATCTGTTTTATTATTACATGAATATATTTTTCACCCATATCATGATATAACCAGCGTTGAAATCTCAAAGTTGATGAATTTTTTGATGATTTTAATGAATTAGCTGTATGACTTGATTATATCATTGATATTGGACATATTTATAATTCTGTGTGATGTATTATTTATGTTTTATTTCGTGGTAAAGATGCTATTGTTCAGATTATATTCATATATAATATACAATGTTTGAAAATTAAAGAAACGTTTTAATGAAGAGATGGAACTTTTATTTTCAGGACCATCAACGGATTATCAGAATGTTTGAGAATCAGGTGCGAACATGTCCAGGGCTACTTAACAATTCAAGAACTAAAGTTTGGAAAACCTTTGGAGACACATTGGGAAAAGAGTGAATGAGTGATTAAAACGTACGTTTTAGAAGTCATAACAATCAAAGAGAAAAACGTGTACATTGATTACCAAAGCGCCGATATATTCAGTGAAACAGAGTGGACATCATATGATTGAAAATACCTTACAAGTGAGTCGGGAGAATGATCTGTCATCCACCCTCAAGAGCAAACAAAGAAATGGAGCATTCTTAAGTTGGCCAGTCTACAAATGTAGTTGCATCAGCCTGAAATAAAGTATTGTTCATGTCCTCTTATGTTATTTCATATCAAATTATTAAAAAATAGAATGATAGTTTCAGTGACCCTATGATATTATATCTAAAGTACATTAACGTGCGTTTGTTAGCTGAATATCAATTTTGATTAAAACTTACTTTGTTTGTACAATACGTTGTATTTTTGTTCCCCATTGTTCCCAAACCGCAACCGTAGCAACTAACAGTTCGAGACTTAATACAACAATAGAGAATCTCACCAAAGTCTCTTCTGATATCAAATATATAAACACAAGTTAATTAAAACCGAGATATCTTTACTTCAGTAGACGGATGTTCCATGGGTATCGTCTTGAAAGTCTGTAACGAGTCGAGAACCAGTTTGTTGATAAGACCTTAAAACTGTAGATTCCAGTACAGTGGAGAGAGAGAAGGTGGGTTTAAAGCAGCAAGTTACCAAGTGAGCTTTTTGGGTTTTTGGTCTATTCAGTTACGTTTAAAGGTACCTGATGCATAGTTGTACATTATTATTTATTACTCAACCGTGGTGAGATCACTCATTAGATATCAATGAGTTGGTGACACACATGTCTGAAACCACTGTGTGCTTCCGTAACGTCATAATCGGTGCACGACGTCACAATCCTTTTTGGTTGACGTCACAATGTTAGCCGCTCGACATCAGTAGCGGATGGCCTATTTACAAGTGAGCGTCACTAACAACGATTTTATTTCGATTCATAGAGTAATAAATAAAATACTTAACTCTGTCCCGTTTGATAACATGTTTATGAAATGCGTGAAAGGCATCGGTATCTAACTCGCTTTTGCTCATTAAAATACCAAACCATTCACTCATTTCATAAACATGTTATCAAACGGACATCGTTTAGCATTCTATATATATAACTAGCAATGAAATATGTGATTATATGATGAAAATATAATCCATATTTGCACATAAGCAGTAGAAAGTCATATTTTCACTGCAGTGAAAATATAAGTCATATTTTCACTGCAGTGACTAACGTGTGGCCGGAATTATTTTCACAATTGTCTCCCTTTGAAAAGAATTAATCTCCCTTTGCAAAGTGATAACCTCCCTTGCTTTCCACGTCTGACGGTGAACGACTCTGTTATGATGTTTCAGTCAATAACTGTTGACCTTTTGAGGTGTTAATATCATATCAATATTCCATAACATTCTGAACTTCATTTATTGTTGATATGATGCATAGTAGTTCTTTTACTCGTGAACAACTTGGTGAGGCGAGAGGTATGTGACAGACAAAACGAAAGTCACTCGCTGTATCACTTGGCATTTGAAATAACAACAAAACTTTGAAAACACATATACAGCAGTTGTGATCGTCAGTTCAGCTGCTGTATCCACACTTGAGTAATATACATATACATACAGACATACACACATATACAGCTATAGCATTCTTACAATAGTGTATACATATATATGAAACTTACTCTTACACAGACATGATTCACCGGAGAAAATGTTTATCTTGCTCTGCGACAGTATTTGTCAACACAGAAACTTTCTCCTCCAAAGCTTTAATTTGAACCACTAAGTCCTCCATTTCTTGTCGGAACATGGGCCTAATAACCTCGCTAACAGCAGTAGATATAGCAACGAGGACATCTTTATTTTGAAAAGCTTTCAAAATTTCGTTGACTAAGGAATCAGATTTTGATTCAGTGTTACCAACGTTCAGCATTTCACTTTCCTCACTCATTATGACAACACTATTGGTAACTTTAAGCTCAGAGTTGCCTTGACACTTGCGTTTTAGATCAAAATCAGAGTCAAAGTCTGACGATGTAAACACTTGTTGACGATTTCGTTTACTAGAGTTCGATAATGGCGTACTTGTAGTAATTTTAGCCGTAGGTTTCAGTCCAGTGAATGTAAATATCATAAACACAAGATTTAAACAAGTACTGACTTTGTTTTTCAATACACCCGAGTGAAATCCTCAGAAATCCAGCGAATCACATCTAAGCTAAAGCACATTTCACTGATTGCCACTGAGTGTCTACGTGTCAAGCACAGTGATGACGAGATTCACGATTTGCACGGTCGTATTCACTTTCTGACAATCTGATGAATATCGTCAAAAGTAAAAGTCATCTTCTCAAATGTACAATGGCCTGTAGGCTTTATTGGCCTCTCTTCAAATCAACTATAATAATTATTTGTTTAACAATTTCAATAAAGCCAATTGGCCTCCCTCGTTTCATCATGTGTGTTTATTTACATCTTCAATAAAGCCTACAGGCCATTGTTTATCTACTTACTCCCCCTCATGTTTGTATTGCAAATCCTCATCATTCTCATGCTTCTACTCCATCATGTTTGTATTACAAATCCCCATTGTTAATCCCCCTGATTGAGTTTCCTCACAATTTTTTTGTTTACTATATAAATGTACCATATTTTGTTATTTCCTTACATTCCACCTGATGAAGGGGTGAGTATGTACTCCGAAACGTCGTGTATTTTCACATTAAAGACGTTGTTATCCAGAAAATATTCATGTTCCTATGTATACCACTTCTAAATGCCCTTCAAAGACCCGAACCTCACTTATGCTATTATAAACGCTGCAAAACAATCCATCCCCTTTTCTTCCCGCAAAATTACTAAACCCATGGTGGACTGAGGAAATTAAAGTTCCAGCAAACAGCGTAAAGCGGCCTTTAAAAAGGCAAAGCGCAACCTCTCAAAATTACCTCAAGCTAGGCAACTAAAAAAAACAAGTAAACCAACCCATAAAACAAACCAAAACACAACACTTTGAAAATGTATGCGAGGAGCTTAACGGCAAGGCCAATTCCAAACAAGTTTGGGATAAACTCCAAGTCATTCGTGGCAGCAAATGCAGAAGCAAAATTCCACCAATAATTAATCTTAAAAATCCTAAAGATACTAATGCAATCGCATCACACTTCGCAGCAACACAAATAACTTTCAGGAGTTCCTAAAACACAAAAATAACACCACAAGCACTGTAAAACAACCCACAGATAACACACCTTTCAACAAAGCATTCACTATAGAGGAGCTTCAATTTGTATTAAATAGTAGGAAAAAGAGAACAGCCCCAGGGCTCGACCTCACTTCCTATCAAATCATTAAGAAGCTACCCACCTCCACCCTCACTATCCTCCTAAACATATATAATACCATTTGGCAGCAGGTGAAGCTTCCTACCAACTGGAAGGAAGCTTTAGTAATACTAATACCTCAAACAAATAAACTCTCCGGAACCCCAACTCCTAAAGGCCCATCTCTCTATTCTCAAACCTTTATAAAGTAATGGAATCGATGGTAAAACATCGCCTCCAATCTCACCTAAACATAAATCCCCCAAACAACGACCAAAGTGGCTTCATTCAGGGCCGTTCCACTCTAAACAATCTTGCTCGCTTAGAGCAAGATATTAAAACAACACAAAACAAAAAGCATTATACACAATCGCAATCTTCCTTGATTTTTCCAAAGCTTGCGATATGGTTTGGCATGACGGCCTCATGCAAAACTTAACTAAAAAAAAGGCCTCTCTGGCAATATAATTAATTACATCCAGGATTTATTACACAATATGCAAATAACTGTCTGGGTTGAAACCAAAAAATCTGAAAAATTCTGAAAAATTCCTTTTGGAAAATGGCATCCAACAAGGCAGCATCATTAGCCCTACGTTACTCAACATCATAGTGGTTGACCTTTTTGAAGGCATCTAAAAAAAAATAATGCCTCCAAATTTGCAGACGGTGCCCTGTGGGCACGTTGTAAAAACCTAAGCAACGCTACTTCCTTACTTCAATCCGCACTCCATAAAGTCGACAAATGGGCCGACAAATTGGGCTTCAAAATAAATGCCGAAAAAAACATAGGGATATTCAAAAATAAAAACTTGCGCTCTATCTCCCCCAATCTTAATCTAAAAAATAACAAAATTAAATTCCAAAAACAAACACAATTTATTCAAGGTAATCACACCATGCTGTTTAAAGTAGATACAGGCGCACAAGGTAAGATTTATAACAATTATACAGAATGAAGTTTCAAGAAAATCTAGATGTATACATTTTCCGAAATTGTGCACAGCTAAGACTTGACATTTCAGGTTGAGTGCATATCCCACTGTACTTCAAACACTTCATCACTTCTAATCCGTGTGGACCATTTCATACACCTCAAGTTAATGTGTACCGCGTTACTATTGATTCAGTGCCGACACCATCCTCTAATATACGTGATATTAGAAGTTGTAACAGCCGTCTGTCTCCTGGCTCTTCTGGTTATTGTCCTAGTGTTCCTCTACAGGAGAGTAGTCTTCAAGGAATCACGTTTGTTACAGATGATGGACTCCTTTCAGATTATCTCTTTAGTGTGATGAAATTTCTAAACAATGATTCATGTCATATGACTTTCGTTATAGGTCATACACAAGATTTTAACGGCAAATCAAAACTTAAAACAGTTCGCTGGAGTAATCAATATTCAATATCATATAGTAATATCATAATATTTTAGTATTAGTAAAACTTTCAAACTTTGAATGGTAATGACATCGACGACGAGTGTATTATTTTCTGATCTGATCTTGTAAATGCAAGAGTTCAATATCTCAAGTCTTATTTTATACTAGGTCATAGTTTTGTTTTTAAATGATGACATTATAAATAATATGTTGCATAATTAATAACCTTAAGTTGAACTAAGTCTTTATGCTACAAACACGATGATTGATCTAGGTTATGTACAATATTTTTTTACGGATAAAACTATCACAATAAACCCTTTTCAATCAAAACTTACAAGATAAAACTTTATCTAATCATCTATCAGTCAGTCCATAATCATTTTCTTTTTAGAGCTTAAAAGCCATTCATTACGTCTCTTTTGAATATTTTTATTTACATTATCCCACGTTTTTTTCGGAAAGGCTTTAGCCCCATTAATGGGTTCGTTTCTGGAGCAGAGCTAAACATGTGTTCATTGCACCTTTCGAAATTCTGTTGATTTTGCATTTCGGAAGTAAGTGGTACCTTTTGATTGTTCAAATTAGTGATTGTTTTTCCCTTTTCATTACATTAATTCGTTATTGTCCCCTAAATTGTTATGTTTTTAAGTGGACCTGAATGAGGTAGATTGCATGGATTACAGTTTATTATAAACTTCACTTAATTCAGTCGTTTAATTCTTATGAACTAAAAATGATTCTACTGAGGGAAAGTTTTGTGAATAAAAGAGAGGCGTGGTAATATGTCATATTCTGATGATTTTATTGACCATACTTTTCGATGTCTGCTCTTGACTTCCTCAGCAACCCATTTACTTCAGCCGCTCCCAGTCCTTAAAGCGATTTGGACCACATAAACTCGGACAAACAGACGTACACTGCACTAAGTACCTACCAGAATCAAGGCGCCATTGCTGGTAATTGTACTGTACTGGACATTGCTTAATAATAATGATAGGAATATAAACAAAAGATTACACTTTCTCATGTGTACACGTTGTTTCAACATTTAATTATGGGAGATAGATTAATGAACATCAGTGCATACATTAGAATATCAATAAGAATTACACTGTATTTTTAATGTCTCTTGATCTCCCTTGATGATTTCCAGAGAGAAACCTATACTACCACTATTGAATACTTTCCACCACAGACATCACAGATCAATTCCCTGTTCAGAATCCAAATAGCAGCCTATGATTCCAAATCCATATATCGTACCAGTTTCTATTCTTAATCATGTCCACTTTTAAATATACACACATTTAATTCATTTTCATTCCATTCCAACTTCTAAGTACGACAAAGTTCACAGTTCAAATAAATGTTTAGTTTTATTCCTTATATATTGTTCATTCCATATCTTTAAAAACAGTTCCAATCCAATATTCAAACATGGCTTCCATTCACATTATTCAACACTTCAGTACAAAGCTCAATCCAATATTCACAGTCATTTGTGTAATCAACTTGTAATTCATACATCTCAAGTTCCAAATCCATACTATATTGTTCTATTTTTCTATTCCAATTTTCATACAAAGTCAAAGATCCTCTTTCAATGTTCATTTTTGATATTCAAAGTTCCAATTCATAAATGTTCCAAGTTCTGATTCCATATATATTCAATGTTAAATTTTATTTCTTGCATCATAGTTCACAATTCATTTCCGAATTCTTATATTATCCACGGTTGTTTTAACAGTAGATTAACTGAAAATAACAGAAAAACTAAATCACTTTAGGAGATAATAGTGCATTTAAATTACTAAAATTACCAAAATAATTTAACTAAATGATACATAGCAACGTGTTTACTGGCAGACTGACAGATATATTTTATGAACGCTTTACACAACTCATCTTCAAAACAGACAAAAACACATGGCCTACGACATTTTTTAAATATCCATTCAAAACAAATGAAAAGTGAATAAATATTCATAACCTTATGCCTAGAAAATATGTATTTTCATAACTTTGACAAACTCACCACTCGCCACAAACATTACAAAATAAAGCAAAATTTCTATCCTAAGGTACATGAAAATAAAGTATCTATAACTAGGTATCCGCTTCTGTACACAACATGTTAATGTCTGGATATCATACATACGTGTATTCCAGCTTTCCTTAGAAGAGACGAGATAACCTATATCCATGTACTATGTATTAATATGTGCTATGCTTTCAATACATATTGACGTCTTCTAGAACGGAATGTAAAACACTATCAGTATTTACGAAGCATTACTTGTTTATAACAACAATGCCCTGTATGCATGATATATGTAAGCCATATTTTTTTATAATGTATACTCTTAGCTTGTTCCTCATGCATGTATCTTAGTATGTGTTTGTGTTTATTATCATTATTGTTTTAAGGGCATCGCTGTACTAATCATGTTTTTCTCACCTTCATGACATGAAATAAACCTCAGATAAGCCAGGCAGGATGTTATGTTATGTTTGACTTAAACGCCATCACTCATGCAATAAACTCTCTCTGAGATATGCAGATATTGACACACGTATTGTCAGTTGCATATTTGAAATTCAAAATATGTGTGTTGTAATAAATGAAAATATTGATTTGTTATCAAACACATCACCTCTTTTTCTTTCACACAGAGTGAATCAAATCAAATGTACACTTACATCAATATTCAATTATTGTATGAAACTATAGATATGTTTGTCTTATTGGCAAGGCATTGAATACTGGAATAAAATGTCACTTTGCAATCTGTCAACTGTTAATGTATCAATCATGAAAAACATTATTTAACGTTTCACAAGAGGAAATTCACACGAGGAAAATCGATACAGGAAAAATCACACACGTTCAAAACAAGGAAACATTTTCCTGTTTTATTGATTTGTAAATGAAAGACAAAAGGGGTATTTTTCTTGATTTATAGCGTAGTGTACACATCATTCGGTATTTCACACAGTGCACTCGAACACTGAAGGTGGGTATACTCTCAGATTTCCATTGAAACGTTCCTTTGTATGGTAATAGTGTTATAATTGCAAGCATAAGGAATATTTTCGAATTCGTTTATAATGCAGCTGTTTTCCAAATAATAGGTCGCGACTCTCTGTGATTGTCAGAAATAAATTTAATATCAAAATCTATAACGTAATAATGTACTTAGTTTTATTTATTATGGCAACAGTTCAATCAACATCAATAACGTAATATTGTACCGTCCATAGTTATATAATTTATAAATCGTACACTTGCATTGAGATGCAAAATAGTTGTTTCAATTCTTTACCATAGATTGTTGCATTCTGAAAAGGAAGAATACAATCATTCATAATTATAAGTTTATTTCGATGCACGTTTTACAATCACCATTGATGCGAGTATGTCAGGAGTTAACGTCCTCTTGTCTAATACAATGTCATTGTAGACACAAGAAGATGAGGCCAGTTCCCGTGGATTGCTTTCTGTTCATGTGGGTTCTCAATACACTTCTCAAATGTGAGTAATACACAATAGCATTTTACAACAATGCAATAATTTCAAAAGATGAATCATATCATAATTGTACTGAAATGTGAAGATTCTAAGATAGTCATAAACCTTAGTCTAAAACTTTAAAGAAAACATGTGATACCTTTTCAGAATTAAAAATAGTAAGTATGAATTTATATACTATCGAACTTTTGTGTTTAGTCTTGTTGAAAGTTTCTCCTGAAAATGACCAACAGTACTGCAACTCAACGTGAGGCATGCAATGATCTTTGCATAAATAAATTTACTTTTTTTGTATTCGGTTTGAGACGAACGTTTTGAGTCGAATTGCAAAAACAGTTTCTTGTCTCGGGACGTTTGGAGTGTTTGTCACGTTTATTATTTGTAAATGTCTTTCATATTGTTAATGTTGCGTGGCTCAGACAACAGAGGTCATGAAGACGACATGATTTCTCATGAAGGAGAGTCTGGTGGCAAATATGTCACTGAGTGAAGATGTCACTTTTGATGACTTTGAAGATCAAATGTGGCTCGATGTTGATAAGGTCATCCGGGTATTATCAATAAGTTTGTTTATTGGCTAATTGTCATAGCCATTTACTGTATAATTTCATTTTATAACAAATGGCTAATGATAAACACTTTTCTGAGAATTGGCCTAGTATTTGCGGGTTATTCCATAGACACCAAGGGGAAGGTCACTGGTTTTGATCTGCCTTGAAATAGTCCCAAAACAAGCATTTGATAAACAATTTATGTATTCATGAGGAACTATCTAATCTGTTCGAAAACATCTAATGATAACAAACCACTCATAAATATTTTAGTTAGGATTGTGACTATATACCGTTTTCCAATTGTGTTCATTCTTGTTGAAAAACGATTGGTAACACGATTGAACACGGTAAGAAAGCAATATGGAATAGTCAGAAATGATAAGTATTGGAAAGTATTAAGTAAATTATTGATAGCCATTCAGAATGCTTAAAACTTAATCTTTGTTAAGGGATAGGCTAATGTACCGTTTTCTTTCAATTTGTTACATTCTAGTTGACAAAAGTTCAGTAACTAGTCATAGTTTCGCACATAGAACTTTTAATAAACGTCGGTAAACTCACATCAATTTAAAAAAAAATACTTCACGAGCTGTATTTGGTTACAATGATAGCAATGATAGCAACCGCTAAATTGCTTATGTTTAGAATACTCTGTAACTTTAATCCTGTATGAGGAGAATTGTCACCCTAGTACTTAAATTAGCTGAGAATCCTCCTGACTCTGTCAGTCCCTTTGTTATTTTGGAAACATCATATCTCTAGCTCATTATTCACGAAAATATTGATTGAGTTCAAGATATGCGCTCCAGTAGATAATTCACAATTATTTCACGGAAAGGGTTATCTGTATTTTGAAAGTAACGAACGTTTGGTACATATCTTTATAATGTTCCATAGAAATAGTTTAATTCACATTTCTATGACTGTGACTGCCCATGATAATACAGGAATAGTTCAACAGCAACCTTTCACCCTACTGTGTAAATAGTATTACAGATTATATATCTAAATCCAGCTACAAGCGCTCACCCTGCTGAGTAAATAGATAGTATTATATCTCACATATCTATATTCCAGCTACCAGCACAACAGTGACTGTGACTGCCTATGATGGTACAGGAATAGTTCATCAACAGCCTCTACATCTGGCTTGTAACTACACAAAATATAATTCTGATGAGATTGCTGACTTCTCCTTGAAACGAGAAAATTTTGTAATAATCACAGGATCAGTCACTGCTAAAACTGCAAGATTCCAGGACAACACAAGCTGGACAACAAACGGTGTTTTCCTTGGAGACTTTGTGTCCTCACTAACAATCAAGCTTCCTGCCTCCAGTGTCACCCCCAGTATAGCTGGAGAGTACACCTGTAGCCTTTCCTCCTTGGTCGATAGTGTTCAGGATACAGCAACAGCGACAGTTATCTGTGAGTTGTTCAAAATTCAGTTTTGCGATGACACATGCTATAAATGTTCTTGTTACTTCAACTTCATGTCCTTGATATCTGAATGTGTGTTCTAAACATTAGTACAATCATTTCATTGAAGCCAATCTAAATCTAATTTGTAGCTCACTCACTCAGGTTTAACCAACAATATGCAGTCATCTTTCTACTCCACTATTTTATTTAGAAGGATGTTCAATCACGTCTTCACAGTAATACAGATTTACTCTTCAGAATTCTCCTTGAAGGGTAATTCGAAAACTCTGTGTAGTGTTGAAGCTTTATCAATTGTGTTTCAATGTATATTTGCTATATATATTATACCCTTTTCTACTCTATCTGTACAACTGTACACCCACTGATATCACAACGAATCATAAAATGGTGATATCCTCGGCCATGGCCATTGCCCATTTCAAATCTCTATCTTCACTTTGACTGTGGACTTAGAGAAGAAAACATACATGTATGTAATGACGACATTGCTCATTGGCAAAGTCGTGTAGCTGCACGCTTTCTGTATGTGACGATGTTTTCTTTTTCTTTTTCTTGTTGACCGTGCATCAGCCTTTCTTCCTTTTATCCAAAATTTCACCTTTTATTTTCTATCACAAACACCAGAATGGTTTCAAACAGCCTATGTATGTATACATGGTCAATATGGTCAGTTAATTGCAGATCATTCAAGCTGTTCACTGCATAGTGCGGCACAATTGATGTTGTAAAGCTATTTTGAAAGCTTTATATATATATATATATATAGGAATATGGACACAGTGTAGTATTTGTCCCGTAAGTCACATTGAACTTTTAAATTTTCCTGGCTTTTTATTGGCTGTTACAAAAAACAAACGATTTCAGAGGTTGCTGGAATTACGTATACTTTTTTCCTTTTGTACATAACTTGAGAAACCGTCCTCTGCATTTACTTTATTTATTTGTTCCCCACAGTTGAAATAAACATTTTCTTACATGTGGCGTCGCATCAAATGTCGTAGGAAGCATTTAAATTATCATAACATAAAGGAACTTGCCATTATTTGTTTACGACATAACCACAGAAGGCTTAAAGAGTGACAGCTTTCGTTAGCTTAGCAATGACGTTATAGGCACGAGCGGTTATGGCGCCACAGTTTTGATTGTAACATCACATGGGTTTTCGGATTGAGCCAAGTTGCTTTTGAGCTACACAGACCTCTTGATATGAAATGTGTTATTGCTTCTATCATATAATCATGGCTTGATAGTAATGGGCAGAAATACAAAACTTGCAACTGCAACCACATTTTTCTTTATTGTAAATTGTAACATGATTTTGGGGTTTCCTTGATTCTGATTGGTTGATTTGCCTATGTTGAATGACAATGAATACACGCAAATTACTTGGGGCGAATCACCGCGAACATATACATCGTGTTCATGAGATTCGGCCGGACTTAAAATTTATTTTTTTCTATTTCTCTTAATATGTGCTCCTTACTCAAATTTGACAGGTGGCATTGTCATTTTCTAACTTGTGTATAGCAGTACAGGTCACAAATAACTCTCAAAATTAATTAGTTTTAAGTAACTAAAATGTTTTAAACTAGTAAGATTTGTCCAAGTTTGACGCCTTCTTCCATGCCCCTCTGATTACCGAATGCCGTTGCCATGGCGTGACGTCATAGTGATAAACCGTTTTCACGTCACAATGCTAGCGTCATTGTCACAATGGATTAAGTCAAGTTTGAGATTTTTATTCCTAGGTAGTTAACCGTGTTGATGTCGTAGATAAATGTTTATCGCCATCTAAAAGGAAACGTGAATATTGTGGTGTGAACATATAGTTGAGTGATACTGTTTGAGAGTATGTGTAAATTGTTGCTAATGTACATATTACGCCGAGTATTTACATTTGTTTTGACCTGACCATAACTCTTACGAAATTGGAACAGTCGCAAAGTCCTTTCCACTCAGAGATAGGTACGCAAAAAGAGAGTTCGTTTCAAAACGCCTTATAACTAACGGTCATGTTACAAAATCGATAAATAGTTGCGTTTGTAAAATTTCCGGGATTCATTGCTATTCAACACCCGCAAATTTAGTTTAAAACCGACGGCGTTTGTTTGCAGTAGAAAGATTTTAATCATGTGTAGTAAACAAGGATTGGTACAATGTCACACACCTGTCGATATGGAGCTTCTGCTCCTTCGCGGGTTCTTTCAGGGAAACCTTTCATTCCTTATCAAGTAATTTGTGGTGCCTTGGGGTAACCGATCTGTTTCCGTTTTCGTTTAATAAGAAGACAGTTGCATATTCTATAATGATTTATGATTTCATTCCTTGTCGTAAACAGTTACAATTTGTTCAGCTGTTCAAAGTGACCAGGTGTCATTTTTTAACCACATATTTTACCTTCCAGTATATCCGGTATCCAGTAAGTGATCATCATGCACCAAGTAGTTTTGCTTGCAAAGAATTTTTCATGAATAAATTTATGTTCATTTATAAACAATATGTGAAAATCTATTTAATCATTGACAATGTTTGACGTCATTCTGACTCCGTTCTTTCTATTACATTATATCTATGTTTTAAACATGTGCCACTTACGTGAAGGAAGATTCATCGTTAATTTATCTGATATAATTCATAATTGTTTGGTAATAATAATAATGCACACTTCCTCAGGTAATAATCCCTTTAAATATTTTCAAGATGAACATTCATATATGTTATTATGCATACATAAGGAAATTAGTTCATCAAATTTTGAAAACTCAATTTAAAAATCAAACATAAAGGAAGTTATCGGGGCCGTAATCGATCTCAATAATTGTTAAGTTGTATGAGGGAAATTTTTTATGAGCATTCACATTGTATGTCATTTATATCTGAAAAAATAACATGTTATCACCTATAACCATTGTTTGTCAGCAAGTTTCACGTTGTGAAAAACCCAAACCTGACCTGCTGTGATGACAGTTTGAAGTCAAACTTATGAACAGTTGAAAATATCGAGTGTCACTTAATAAATGTCCATGGGTATAGTTTGGTCTCGTCACAAATGGGTAAATTTTTTCGTGTGGTTTGTAATCACCAGATCTGGGTAAATAAACTAGTTTTTTTCTCCAGATCTGGACAGACCCGAGCTGACACTGGACAAGACTGAAGTGGTGGAGAATGAAACAGTCAGTCTGACTTGTAACGTGGAGAGCTACCCAACAGCAGAGCAGGAGATCAGGAATGTGGACAACAACACAGTTCTAGTTGAGAGAGACACCAACAGACTCCAGTCCACTATTGACAGAATCCAGTGTCTACACAACGGCACCTTTCTCTGTTCCGCTCGTAACACTCAGACGGGAGATGTCTCCACCAGTTCAAGGAAGGAACTAAATGTGCTGTGTAAGAGTCAAATTTAACCATTGATGCCATCTAGCGGAACTACACGTAGTTAACTTTGACGTTCACTTAAATGAAAGTTAAGGAATGTTGACATATCGAGAATTAATTGTTTGATTTAATGATTGGCATTATTGAACAGCCTCTTAATGAATTAACTGGACGTTGTTCAGTGCAATTTAATACAAAGCGCAAAGTGTGGTACAATCTAGCACATGAAAACAAAACAAGACAAATTACTATTCAAATTATATTGACAATGATTTATTAGGGTCTCAGGTATAATAATAGAGCTATCAATGTCAATCTACAGTCACCACAAAAGTCTTGTAAAGTTGTACCTTGAAAGTAGAATGTCCGTCCGAAAAGGTAGTGTGTTGACAGACAGTGTTGGTCAGTGATGGACATTGTCCAAGAATTGTATCAAGTATAGAAAGATGAAATGTCAATATTTTCCACAAACATGCTTATTTATAACCACATGTACATCTAGAACATTCCCTCAGATTGAACACTGGAGACCTCACTGAAAAAGTTACTTGCAAGACAAAAATAGGAAGGGAGGGGAGGCTTCTTTACACGAATGACTTCAGTACATTTTAGTCCCCACACATTTCACTGTGTTACGGGTTCAGAACCAGGTGATCCTAACATAAACTAATGGATATTAAATACATAAAAATACATTACTAAATCATTCTCATAACGATGCTTCAAGTAGATATTGCCTTGTATAAAAGTACTTATTTCCATATTCTATTTCTGTTTTCAATGTGGTCATCACAACACTACATGAGATGTATGGCTGCTACTTCAACTTTACCGTTAGAGGGTAATAATGTGGCTGAAGTCGTGTACACTTCTTGCAGATAAACAAATCAAAACTAAAGTGTGAATGAACTAAGCTGTCAATGGTATATTTGAGGTTTAAATAAACAATCACATATCACTTAGCAACTGGTACCCGCATGAAACAGAGCTGTAATGCTTCTCAATTGCTTTTGTAGACACTTGACTTTTCTTCCTACATTCATATGAAAAACGGAATTAATTTTTCATCTTTAGCAAGTTATAGACAAAAAATAATTGACCTATTAATAGGTCAGATCACTTGAACTACCTTCGAGTTGACATTTTAATGTGAACACCTTAAAATGGCCGCTCGATGAAAATTGACTCGTATGGTTTAACCGAACATTTGTTTTAGAACGATTTTATTGATTCAGGAGTATTATTTAGCAACACAGTAACACATATTTATATTTGTGTGAGAACACTTTATTTAAGTAAAAAATTCGTGCTACAGCGTCTTTAACATGTTGAAAACTTCGAAATGAAATCAAAATGGCGGCTTTGTTTTGCTGGCATTGTCATTGTCATTGTGCAACGTTTTGAACAAATGCAAATGTCTAAGTGTATTTTGAAAATTGTTTCCATGTTAGAAATCAATCCGAAGTTGACCTTCGATGACTTGACCACTTGGGCCCAACAGTTTTGTTTGTGACATCATAGAGAGACCTATTGGTCGAATTATCTGCAGCGGTTTTTGCTGAATCATCTAGACAATACTCGTTGAATAATTATAATATACAAAACCCAAACACGCCAATAACAATAAGGGTTCAAACTTAAGACTCTATCTTTAATAATGTAATGTTTTGTTAATGTTTAAATATACAGCCCTTTTCATATTTATCATAATTTAAAATACATATTTATTCAATCCATTCAATTACATTTTCAGGTAGCCCAAGATACGATTACAGACAGGTGTTCATTAAAGCTGTTAAATGTGGTATAGAAGATGATGCTTCTTTAGCCATTTATGTCATAGCGAATCCATCACCAACCTTTGACTGGTATGTGATGAGGAACCAACAACTTCTACCAATCCCAGCCTCGACAGATCATACCATTGTGTCATACCAACAAGCTTCAGTTTTACAGATACACGTGGAGAACATGGGAGACTATGGAACCTATGCTGCTGTAGCCAAAAACAGTTTGGGGAGGCTACAGATAATTTTCACAGTGTCTCCCATCTGTAAGATTCAATGTTATCATTTTAATAGTGCAGTGGTTAAAATGCTGTCTTTTTACCTTTATCTTTTTAAGAATTATTTAACTCCACAAAAACATCATTTACCTATTGAGTCTATATTTCAAACTGCATGCCAGTACAACGATGTTCATGATATGTTTCAGCAATACCAAAACCACCCAATGAAGTCACAGTTGAAAATGTCACTTCTACCAGTTTAACGATTACCTGGATATCAAACGACAATGGCGGAGCTAACCAGACGTTCAGTACAGAGTTTCGGACGATGGAGGGTGAATGGAGACTCTGGTCTGAAGGAATCGTTGATCCAGGGGACGGCGAGATTCAGAACTCTGAAATCAGAAATCTACAACCTGGTACCCAGTACGAAGTAGGGGTTTATGCACAGAATGTGTATGGCCAAAGTGAAAAGGTTGTCAGAGAAGCGAGCACAAGCAATGACAGTAAGGTTTTCTCACGTAAATCGAGGGTTCCATTAAGTCAATGTTTATATAAGTTAAAGTTTGTTTCTTAGTAAAAAAAACGTAACTCATATTCACACCCATTCGCCCGCGGTCTATCTGCTCTATCTGACCCACCCTGCGATCTATCTACTTGCAACAGGACCGAGTCTGAGTACCTTAACCTTTACTTACAGCACCTGATAGATGTATACAGGAACCTGACAGACTGGGTCTAGGTGTTGGAATAGGAGTCATTATCATGATACCAGTCATCATCGGGATATTCGGCACGTGGTTGTGTGTGTGGCGTCGACGTGAAACAAAGAACTCAAAAAGTAATACAATTAGAAATAAGTTCTTGTTACTGAAATATTTTACCAATAAAACAAGTCTTATGTAATAATTAAACTCAATCTCACTAAGATAGAATTGGGATTTTGTTCTGGATAATGTAAAAGAGATTTTAAATTTAAGTTTGAATTCAAGAGTTTGGTAGTGACAGGTGTATATTAATCTGATCATATCCTTCTATTATGATGATTTGTGTTTATCTTTTTATATTTCAGATTCTGCCAATGAGAGGAATGGGTTGTGAGTATTATAAACTTTTTGTTGTCGTTAAATAAACAAGTTTGAAGATATGAGATATGTTGTTAATAAAAACACTCATAAGTTTGTTAACCTTGTTTTAAATTCAACCTTAACATCCTCGACTGTTCCAGACATTTACAAGACAGCAGTGCCACAGGTACGTTAGATTTATTAAATTATTTTACTCGGATTACTAACTCCTATCATGCCCACACGTGATATGTCATCAATTACATGAACAAAACATGATAAGAACATGTCAGGGTAATTATGCAATATGATCATGTACAGTTCATCAATGAAAGGAGACGAGTAGAAGCCAACTGCTTTATTGATGTTTGGGACACACATTTAGTGTGCATGTTCAATAGCGGAGGTTGACAAGGGCTGCCATTGATACCCCCGAATTCAACTTCAGTGTTCAATGATGTCATATTCAACCTAATAAATCCTGCTATGCCAGGGCCAATTCAAGATCCACAAGGACCCGCTTAAAGCAGAAATATATGTTCTACACAAGCATAGCTTCCGTTTCCTTAGGTAAATAATGTCCAAAGCCCAAGGTTGGCGTTTCCCCATCTTTAGTCAACCAGATGAAAGAAGCTAACGTCACAGCTACGATGCAATTCACCAACATCTCCTTACAGGAAATCTTAGATGACGTCCCATATAGACAGGACAATATCATCAACCTAGCTTCATGGCTGCTTCCAAAATGCCTCTTTCCCTTTCAATGACAACATTTGCAAGCAAATTCTAGCCATGTCCTCACCTCTGTTCCCCTCTCATTAAAGAGAAAATCAACCCCCTCTACTGGTCTATCTGTAATAACCGCAAGGTGGACGACACCTTCTTTCCATGAACATCCTCCAGCATCCAGGTAAGGCAAAATAAACTGACTAAATCTTCCTTCTTCCCAATGTCTATTTGACAGGATGAAGAACCTAAGCTGAGAACATTCGTCTCCCGTAAGCCAACATTCACCGACAATTCATCTACTATAACTCCTGTCATTATTCACAAATCTTGTACTTTCCCGTCTTGACGACTGTAACAGTCTTCTTGTCGGAATCAACTCTACTCATCTACGGAAACTCCAGAAAATTCAGAACAATGCAGCTCGTATCATCTGTCTTAAATCCAAACGTGATCATAAATTCTCTTCTCTAAAGTTCCCCCACTTGCTTCCTGTAGAATTTCGCATTAACTTCAAAGTCATGTGTATCACCTACAAGTGTCTCTATGGACAAGCTCAAGCCTATTTGTCTGATCTCCTCTCCTTGTACCAGCCAAGGCGAACATTGAGGTCACAGAACCAGCGTCCTCTCACTATTCCCCGTGTCATACTCTCATCCTATGGTCAAAGAACCTTTGAATTCACAGCTGCCTCATTATGTCACTCTCTACCCACTGAAGTCAAATCTGCCACTTCTTTACAGTGTTTTAAATCCTCTCTCAAAATCCACTACTTCCAACTCCCTTATCCTCAGTAGACATTTTCCATACTCTTAACCCTTCTGTTCTCAGCGCCATGAGCTGGTATTAGTACCTGGATATAGGCGCCTGTACACATATCTATTATTACATTTTATGTAACTCACACCAACTGGACTTGTCAAATGCATCTGCCATCCTGAAACCTGTAATCAAGCATTTCAAAACGACACGTTCACTCCATTTTCCCAAAGGCTACAGCATCCAGGTGAGGCATAAACTGACTAACACCTTCCCTCTTCCCAATGTCTCCTTTACAGGATATAAAGCATGGACTGAGAACATTTGTCTTCCACAAGCCAACATACGCCAACTTTTCATCTACTATAACTCCTGTCATCATTTACAAATCCTGTAACTCACACCAACAGGACTTGGCAAATCCATCTGCCATCCTGAACTGTAATCAAGAATTTCAAAAGCAAATGGATTCATTCTCGGACGTAGTAACCAATATAAATATTATTGAACAACACTCCCAGCATTAAAGACACAATCCCCAAGACGAACCATCAAGAACAAATCCAGATTTGACGTCAACGTTTACAATGACAAAACCCTCAAGAATCTATTTAGAGCCAGCACTGCAGAATAAGGAGAACAGCATAAATGTATATGTTTTGCAGTGAACACCAACTGGTTTCAAAGAAAGCGATCGCTCCAATCGCATTCAAATCCGGGTGGGTCCATGCGACCTTCAATCACTGGAGCCTGAACCAAGTATCGTTGCTGTTTCTTTCCAATCAATACCATCACATTGTATCCAAACTTTAACAAACATTCGACCTCTAGTTGTATCCACCGCCACCTTTTACTGTCACATATCAACTGTATTTGCTTTATCTACCATATCAAATTGCATTGCCAATCAATCCCCTGGAATCCACAACTTTAATAAAAAGAAATGTACCAGTATTTATCCCCAATGCAAATCCGTCATGTAAGCATATTTCAATATCCTACACACATGTATTTATACTGAGAGTATATATAAAAAGTACAAAGTAGTATAAATGTAACCGATTTATGCATGAATGTACGTCGTGTATGTTATGCATGCTTTTTTAATATGGTTGCTAGATATATATCATCTTCCGCATGCATCGGTGCACATATGCACATTTAGAAAATGCATACTGACCCTTGCAACATTTATTATTTCAATTGTTATTAAAATATCAAATAATGTATTGTCATGATATATTCGTTTAATTAGTGTATTATAACCGTGTCTGTTTATCGCCAGACCAGAGGACCTACACAGATTTGAAAGTGGCAGAATCGACTGTGAATGAATATGAACAACTGCAAGTCCCATAAGGTAATTGCAGTAAAGATATGAGTTCGTTTGAGCGGATTAACATGAAGGAAAATAATTGAGACAGTATCGACATGATTAATGACCCATAGCCCCTTGACATATCCGCGTTTTGATCGTTAGAAAAATATCTATATACATAAAAGTCCAACTGTTATTGATGTAATATATCTGTATGTGTATGTTACAGGCGTTTTGTGATGAAGAGAGATATCCTGTTCAATTTCCGATCCATCAAAGGAATATGAGAATGTACACATTTTATAACCGGCCGACTCTTACCTTTGTGAATCCCTTTAAAGCACAAAGACAACGCTTGACAAGGACAAAGGAACTGGCATCCTGCTTTGTAGAAGAAACATTGAGTAGAAAAAAAACATAAATACAATCTATAAGGATCATTTGATTCCAACACTTCAACATTAAAATAACCATTTAACTAGCAGAATGCAAACGTTTTATAGCCAGTCGAGTCCTACCGCTGTGATACACACTTGACAGAAATAAAGAATCTGACATCCTTTCCAATAACCATTGATAACAGCTGATAATGAAACCTCCAATGAATGTAGAAAACTTGATAACCGTCTGTTCATAACCAATTATATTCTAGAATAAAATTTGTGTTCGGTTTAGAAAAGTATCTGGTAACAATCAAATCCAAAGAGGCAAGACGTAGAATTACTTTATTAAGAATTGGTGAGCTACAAATCTATAAAAATGTTGGTAGACGAGATGGTATTCCACGTGAATGTCGTTACTGCAAGATATGTAAATCCAACATTGTGGAGGATGAATTTCACTTTCTTTACAAATGTCCAGTTTATAATGATTTACGTGATAGATATTTCGAAAATATACCAATGTACATGAATGAAGGCATAATGATACATAAACTTCAAGATTATAACGTAACACATTTGACAGCTATTTCAAATTATGTGAAAGATGCCTTGATTGTACGAAATTATTTTACTTGACTATAAGCAACTCTGTTTATATATTTGATTTGTAGATTTTGTACGTGGGCCGTAGGCCTTTCTACTGAAATAAAAGATTGATTGATAACCAATGTCTTTGTTATGCAGATCAATTGGTGTACAACTTTTCAAGATGTCATCATACGTAGATAATCATTCAGGACCTGGATTTTCAAGATTCACTCAGCACAAAGATTGTCATAATAACATACAATAACTGTTGTGTACGACTAAGTTAAAAACTTCAATAAGCTTCGAAAATATAGGTGTAGGTCATTATCAATTAGCTTCACAATATTTGTTTGTCATCTAAGGTATCTTATTATCATCAATTCTTTTCAGTTTCAATTTGTCTTTTTGATTGCAATTATAATTTAAGCAGCATCATGTCTAACCACAAAAGACACGTAACTACATTTTCAACGGTGTAAACTGAGCCTGCATTTAATAAGGACATGATTAGGTAAGAGGTACCCGCAATATCAAACATCAGTGTATAATTCATTCATGTTTATGTCTGATCAAATGAAATCGCTTTTTAAAAAAAATGTTTATTGCCAAAATGTTTGGGATTTTACTTAAAAGCTCACAATGACGAATTTCAATTAAAAGAAGATGATGTGGACAAAGATAACCCCCTTTACCGTAGGGCGTCATCAAACCAGCTAAAAAAAAGCTATTTTGACTCTCCTATCTTGTCTTTTAAGGAGATTCGAAAACAATGGCAAATACACTCCTTTGATTTGTAACTATACCGTGAGTATGGATATACCCGGTTTTTGAACTATTAATAGATTTGGAAAAACATTCAACAAGTTAAGACGTGTGGTAAGCCCTGAAATAGCCAGTGATGAATATATATATATATATATATATATATATATATATATATATATATATATATATATATATATATATATACTGGCGTGAGTTATGCCTTGCGCATGGACTTGATACATTTATATGTAAATACTTCATCAGAATTAGTTTTTTCTATATAATACGGGCTAATCAGTACTGCATTGTTTTTTTGTTTTTATGAGATGATTAAAACCCTTTGTATCGTTTTTTTATTAAATAACTCACTCATCTTTGTATTCTGTTTTGTGTTTAGTTGATCTGTGTGCAATTCATCGTCAAAACCTGTAACCTCCGTCCTACTGTCTCTGCTGTGGAAGCGAATAACGCTGAATGAGAACAAGTTCTATGGATAGTCAACTTCTTTATTAGCTTATATTACTTATGAACTTATATTACCTTACAATATGTTAGGCGATTTTTTATTTTTGTAAAAACTGAATTTTGATTTTCATAGAACATTGCGCTTTGTTAAGCAAATTGCGTAGATCTGTTTTTATTTGATAGCTTGACATGTCTGTGTTTTCTAAATGTTTCTTCAGTTGAATTTCAGTTATCCTTAGATTTGTAGTTAATACAACGGTAGGAATCGGCAATAAAATATATTATCATGAACAATTTTTAATAAGAATTTTCATTTAGTGTAGTTTAAATGGTTTGTTGTTAGTCATTGTCGAAGCTCTTTTAGCGTCAAGATAGTCGTGTACATTGCATGCACAATAACACTGGTTTACAACGGTCCTAGTGCTAAGGGACCTTTGAAAATATGAGCCCTGATCAATGCTAGTTGATTTGTAGATAATACAGATTAAATTTAAACGAATAATGTCATTATTAAGGCCTTTTTTATTTTATGATTTATGTGCTTGGTAAATGTTCCAAACATTAACTTCTATTAACTCATTATCAAACGTGGCTGAACCCACGTTACGCTTGCAAGACTTCTCACAACGAGACATTAATTAGGCTTTGAACGCCCTGCAACGAGACACTTGGCGTGAATGGACCTCGCTTCACTTCACAGTGGACGGATATCACACCTCTTAAACGTTTTTTTTAGGACACTGTTTTCTTTGCAAAACAATTACTTAAATACAACAAAAAACATGGAGTTAACTAGCCGAATTGATTTATCGTTTTATTGAGTTCAATGTACAACTTGCAATCACGTCAACGCTGTGATATAACTGATAAACTGTATGTGTGATTTCAAGGTGGCCGTGAATGCACGTGACAGTTGATTATTAACATAAAAAAACAATTCGCTGACGGCCAATTTAAAATACATAATCAATAACAACGATATGCCAGGAGAAAATAACACATGTTCATCTGTAAAGGAATAAACATTACATTGATGATTTTAAATACGTTGGATCTCTTGAATAATAAACAGGTGTAAAAATAATGCATAGATACATGTAATATCTGCTCTTCAATTCATGTTTATGTTCATGAATTAATTATTGAGATCCGTCCTTTACAAATACATTTCTCCAATATGGATTGAGAAAGTTTTATTTATATTACACTTTGTAAAACTTGGATCGCTAGTTTATTACACCAAGATATT
The DNA here is from genome assembly GCA_936450465.1 of Gibbula magus. NCBI lineage: Eukaryota > Metazoa > Mollusca > Gastropoda > Trochida > Trochidae > Gibbula > Gibbula magus. The sequence continues at coordinate 1,435,229 of OW388298.1, read as the reverse complement.
TTTAATTTATATGAATATTGAATATAAATTATGTGGTAGAAAAACAGCATGGATCAATTTACAAACGAAATAGTTGACGCATGTATTATATGATTGTCAATATGCAGACATCATATGGAAAGGAGAATTTGATCTCAATAAAGATAATATTTTGTTTGGTTGTAAAGGTAAAAACAACAACCCATTAGACGCAAAAGTTCTCATTACAAAATCAGTGCTTTATAAATCATCATGAAACTTGTTAAACCAAATTTTAAACTATTGCAGCATAATTATTAACCATTATCAACTTACAAAAACAATTGGATTTTCAAATTGTAAATATGCAAGTTTTCATACATCATGGTCAACACTCCATATGATTTTAAAAAATCATGTACACTAAATGCCATATTTATTTTTATATTGATACTATATGCACCTTCCCTTATTTTGTTTTATTTATATTTGTTTTATTTGACATGTATGGAAATGTAAAAACAATGGAAATGAATTTTTGTATAAGAATGCGTTTCTAGTAAATAAGAAGTGAAATATACGAATAACAATCAAATACATTACAATAAGTACCCTGTTATTCAAGTTACATGTTTGTTACAGAATGCAAGTCTTTAGCATTTTGAAAATAGGTCCACGATCTCACTCGTTATCTCATCGGATTAGCCGAATTGCCAACGTGTGAAAACACTTTCTTGTCAAAACACAAACCTTAGGATAATCACGGAAAGTAATCACACCAGCTCATGTGCGACAGAGATTGTCAGCTAACTGTATCCTTTGATCTCTCAATGGGGTTGTTGGTTGGAGGCGCAAACCGCCTCCAACCTGATAGGCAGTTGGATTTCACGCTATATTACTGTTGGAATATTCAAAATAAACTTTCGACCAATCATGCTTGGCCTCTTCATACTTTGGAAAAAGCATATGACCAACGAACACGGCTGTAACAAATTTGTAACCACGTGACCATGTGGGTTATCCGAAATAATTATCCCCTTTTACTGCGAAAAGAGATTTTGTCTAAACATCTAAAATAGAAACGACCGTTGTGTTATTCTGAGTCTGAATGTTAGTAAACATAAGATTTTTCAATTCAAAGCCATTTTACACCTGCATGAACAGACATGTACCAATTCAATTGCATAATTTCGCACTGCAGTTTCGGAAAATCCAAGAAACTTTACAAGCTAATGTTATACGCGCGGTGCAAGCATATACTAAACGATAATAGTGGTTGTCAATCAACACACCAACCTTCCACTCAGTTATCAATATTTTCAATGCCAATCAGACTTGCATAATGGTAGGCCTACTCAATGTACTGTTATTGAATTAATGATAGTGACGCTTGTACATGTATAATCACATATTGGATAGAACCATATTTATGTCCAAACTGATAGCACCAAGCATGAGGATACCGGGCCATTATCCTTGTATTAAAAAAGGTCCATATGCCTTCCTTCCACAGATAAACAGAATATGCTTCACAATCAAGCGAATTGGTACACTTTATATTTGCAAATGGTTGACTGCGTGTTTCAGGGAAAATAGGCCTACATATTCTTATTGCTGGAATCTAACAACGACACAACTGTCAACAACGTTTTGATCAAATTCATAGTATAGGCCTACTTCAAAATTGGAGCAAAAGCACCCGGGAGTTGCGCTTTAAAATAAATCGGGGAAGTTGAATGTTCACTTTCATTTTCAAATGATAGATTATATGAGTCAAAATCCTGGAGAGTGCAATTTTATGGTCTTAGAAAAACAAAAAAGTGTATAAAACTCATCATCTTTTACTTATAAGTATTGTAATAACATTGAATAATCTGAACAAGAAATATGCAATCTTAACTGTAACTATTATTTAAGTAATTAGCCATACTTTGATGCAAACAATTAAAAAGGTCAATACTGCTACCAGAAATTTTTTTTTGAAATAGTAAAAATGTACATACACAAAAATAATTTTTGACTATTTGACATGTGTTAATGATGATGTGGTATATGTTTAAAGTCTATAAAGTAACATGTTTTAACAAATAGTTTATTCATGACCCATTTTGATTTGAAAATAATAATTAATTGAATTTTGAAATGAAAACATCTTCATATTTTACTCACCCAAACAAACTGTATACCAGCACTTTGACATATCCCTATTTAGAAACTTATCAAATCATTATCAAAATAATACAATCTTAAAAAAGTTTTATATTTCTTATATTACCATGTTTTAGTAAGTAGCAGTTAGTGACAGTGCTGGTAACAGTATTGACTCAATTTGTGACAGTATTGACATTCAAACGCAACTAAATGAGAATCATGATGAATTATCAAATATTTTACATAAAACAGTTAGAATGATCAAAACTAACATAAAACATCCCTGTTTATAATTTTACAACAATATTCTGTTCGTTCCCAGCTTAATACAAAATGAAGTAAACAGTGATGGTAATAGTATTGACATCTGTGATGACAGTATTGACCTGACTGGTTACAGTTTTGACTGCCATGTGTACAAATTCTATTCAAGATAAATATTTTATGATTAATGAACAGTTTTCGTGAAAATAATGTGATATCCAGTGTCTTGAAAGTCAGTTTGATATAGTTTTTATCAGTATTTAATAAATATTTGTATTTTGTGTTTATACTTGCGATGGTAGCAGTTATGGACAAGTATGGAAGCAGTATGGACAAACTGAAAATCAATTCAATAGTATAGAGTATATTTTTTCATTTCTTACATTAAATCTCTGTCAATATAAAAAAAAGTCTGTTACATCATGAGTCTGTTGATCATTTAACAGTAAAACAGAAAAACTAACACATGTCAAGGTTTACGAAAATAGTTTTCCATATGTTTGTGTCCACTCCTTGTTGAAAACACATGATGCCTGTTGGTTCAGGAATTTTTGTTTGCGATCACATCAGCATAACTGTACCAACATCGATCTTTCATATGTGTTTATGGAAGCCTTTAGCTTTGGTGACTGATGGTTCATGGACTGTAGTGGTAGCCTTGGTGACTGATGGTTCCTGGACTATATTGGTAGCCTTGGTGACTGATTGTTCCTGGACTATATTGGTAGCCTTGGTGACTGATTGTTCCTGGACTATATTGGTAGCCTTGGTGACTGATTGTTCATGGACTATATTTGTAGCCTTGGTGACTGATGGTTACTGGACTGTAGTGGTAGCCTTGGTGACTGATTGTTCCTGGACTGTAGTGGTAGCCTTGGTGACCGATGGTTCCTGGACTATATTGGTAGCCTTGGTGACTGATGGTTCCTGGACTGTAGTGGTAGCCTTGGTGACTGTTGGTTCATGGACTATATTGGTAGACTTGGTGACTGATGGTTCCTGGACTGTAGTGGTAGCCTTGGTGACCGATGGTTCCTGGACTATATTGGTAGCCTTGGTGACTGATGGTTCCTGGACTGTAGTGTTAGCCTTGGTGACTGATTGTTCCTGGACTATATTGGTAGCCTTGGTGACCGATGGTTCCTGGACTATATTGGTAGCCTTGGTGACTGATTGTTCCTGGACTGTAGTGGTAGCCTTGGTGACTAATGGTTCATGGACTATATTGGTAGCCTTGGTAAACGATGGTTCCCGACCTACATTGGTAGCCTTGGCGACTGATTCTCCATGGACTATATTGGTAGCCTTGGTGACTGATGGTTCCTGGACTATATTGGTAGCCTTGGTGACTGATGGTTCCCGAACTACATTGGTAGCCTTGGTGACTAATGGTCTATGGACTATATTGGTAGCCTTGGTGACTTGGCAGTCTTACACATTGAGCCTTGGTGACAAAATGGTCCCAGAAAATGACGGGATTTCTCTGATGCACCAAGTGTCATTTTCAATGATGTTTATCTAAAATAAAAATAAAACAAATGCTGTTACATAGGAAACTATTACATAGAGGGTTTCCCTTAACATTACGACTTCAAATTAAATCAAGACATAAAAAATGAAACTTCTCTAATTGTCACTATGAAATAATATTTCAAGTTACTGAATAATTTTATTCATAATACATTCTTTCACATGTAACATAATTAATTGTATCATTTTGAACAAGTTCTTCAGTACTGTGACAAAAGCTGTCAAAACTGCTACTGCAATTGTCAAGAGTGTTTTATAAAATTTGAACATGAATGATACTATAGTCAAGCAGATTAAGGCCAATATTTTCATCCAAATTAACAATTTATGCTTTATTCAAACCATTATCAATAAATAATTTAAAATATTTGATTGATTGGTCAATACTGCCACTTGCTATGTCAAAACTGCCACTATTCTCAAAAGTATAGCAGGGATCTTCTATAACTGAACCTTGAACTTTTAAATCATGTTTATTCTTCAACTTCTTAAACGAAAATTTGTTTCGCCTCAAGAAAACCATAATGAATTGCATGAACATCTTATTATTGCTCCATACTGGAAAATATGTCACTACCGTCACCACATTTGTCCTAACTGCTACCAATATGTGTAAACAACTTTCTTAAAAGATAATCATTTAGACTTTTCGTTTCTAAGACAGTAAGTAATAATTATAATAACAAAAATGACAAAAACATTTACTCAGTGCCTACTTAGGATAAGCACAAATGAATATTTTTACACAAATAGTTATTTTTGTCAATAACCACCACCAGTTTTGTCACTACTGCTACCGGTCAGGATGAATTTCAATATAGTTTGTAAATAAGTGTACACACCCAAAAGCAAACAAGTGTGTTATTATTGTTTTAAATAATGGTACACTTAAACATCACATTAAGATCCAAAAATATCATTGTTGTTAAAACTTACTATCAAAACCAACGAAAACTCAATACCGCCACCCCATGTGTCAAAACTGCCACTTTTGAGATGGTTGCAGTATTGACTGTAGCAGTATTGACGTTCTTAGATGTATATTGAAATTAAATACAATTAATGATCCCCAAAGACAAAAAGATCATGTCATTACAAGTAACTCTAAATGACCCCTTTAACCAGTTTAAGGTGAATGAACATTACTATTCTTTCTCTTGGAAATCTTGGTGACAGTTTTGACACACATAATTCATAGAATCATAACTTCACTTACTTGGAGGTTGATTATGATGCACACTGATGAGAGCTGAAATCCATCATGCTTCCATGTTGAAGACAGTAAGTGAAGGGACCAAGGCAGGAACTGCTCTTTGTGAATAACTTGAGGAGAGTTTATTTTTTTTACCATGTTTGGTCACGGTAGCAGTATTGACATATACCTCTGGGACAGCGTTCTTTATTGCGCAGAAAATTATAAGCAAGGCATATAAAGACATAAAACTGTACAATCTGAGCCTCTGTAGTTCCTGCATCAATGCAAAAAATTATAATGTTTCTAATACAAAACCATTTGACAGAAACTAATTTTCAAAGTTGACAATCTTTATCTTGGGACAATCAAATTTTGCTATTTTTACTACTAAAAAATTGCTTCAAACAAACAAACAAAATTATACATGTGATTTGCTTAGATATTATTGTTTCACACGCTCAATTGAAAAACAGAAATAAAAATATAGTTTTAATTAAAAATTTATGACCAGACCGAAAAATTCCACTTTCCAGGATTTTGACTCATATATAATTTTATTTTATTTATGAGTAAATAATGTATGTAAATTGAAAAGCATATACACAACTTAAATGATCGAGGTAAAAAAAAATTATTTGCGACTTTTGAATTGAATAACTAATTGTGTGATTAGTAATCAAAGCTTTTAAAAGACCATAATGCAGGCTTCATTTTGCTATATCCTTTTTATAATATATTTTAGCCTTATGAAGATGCCTCCAACCATGCCTTTTTAAAGGCTTTTCTTGTTAAGATTGTTTGTAGACGGTAATTTGAGTTTCAGATAAACATTATCATGCAAGTTTGCTTCTTCAATAAACGAAAGATCTTGACGTTACCTTACCTGTACGTACATGACATAACGTGTGAGTAGGAATAGCTATAAAGCTGTGAGTAACTTCACAATCAAAGCAAACTCGATATCATCAGTTATGTAAGCGCCGGATAGCGTCTTTCGTAGTGTGAACTCATTAATTAGGTGTAAGTCAGCGCGCCATACGGCGTTTATGGTCGAGAGAACACATACACAGATTGACGCCATACAGCGAGACTGGTCGTGAGCAATCATTAGTAATGACCCCATTAGTGGCGTCATTAGCAGCAAATGGGTTAATCAGACATTTCACTTTCTTTTGAACAGTTATGGAAAACATGCCAAGTATTGTGTATTCCATGAAAACGAAATATACCATCAATAGTTTGATTAAGCTGTACATTGTTACTGGTGTTCGAAATGAGAAAGCGTGTGACGTCATCTTTATTTTCAAAAGAGGTTCTGTCACTTGACCTCTTTAACTTGCAGTGGTAACTGCATATGACCAAAACGGATATCGAAAATATCTTGCCGAAAACATCATCCATTGCATTATAAATAACCCAATGGATATAGAAAATACTATCAAATGTATGATAAAGAGGTATTCAGGAATTCTTGTTTCCAATTTAAAGGCGCTGTAGCACGATTTTCATCCTGAAATAAAGTGATCTCACAAAAATATTAACATGTGTTGACATTGGCTAAATAAAACTCCTCAAACCAATAAAAAGAAGTTCTCAAAATGTACATTGTTCGATAAAGCCATGAGAGTCCCATTTTCCATCGAGCGGAGATTTTAACGTGTTCACAATAAAATGGCCCCCTCCAACTAAAGACTTGCCAGCTTCACTGCATAATCTTGCAATGAGTATTTAACTTGTAACAGTAATAACATTGTAAACATTTGTTATCGTTATTTTTAATATATTGGCAGAACATGGACACGCTCTTTTAAGACTTACTGACACAACATGTCAACACACTAACCAAATACTAATTCAACCTTACGGAAACCTTTGTAAAGACAATTCTTCTTTAACCATACTTCAAACTCCTCTATTGTACCCATATCCACAGGACGAATAGGGGTTGGAATCCGCATTGCTATCGGATCCCCATCATTTTGGGACGTATCTGGAAGAATCCAGCAAGCGGATTCCACCCTTTTTTTGTGCATTAGTCTTATAATCCTGAAAAGGCTATATGTCCTTGATATGTTATAACTGTCTGTATTAAGTATCCATGTTATCTTGGTTTTGACATTATTTGTGTATTCTGATGTTACAGCAACAGGTACAAACTGTATAAGATGGACACACAAATAACATTTACTGCTTTGTGTGAATACACATATAAGAAAATCAGCAATTTACACCATCTAATTATTGACTAAAAGACATAATTTATCCTAAACAAATATCCCTGTTTATTTCTGGTTTGAAATGATGTAAATTATGTTTATGTTCCTGGCCTAAGATCATATTATATAAATATTCGACCTCTACTTGTATCCACCGCCACCTTTTACTGTCACATATCAACTGTATTTGCTTTATCCACAATATCAAATTGCATTGCCAATCCCCTGGGATCCACATCTTCAATAAAAATAATTGTACCAGTATTTACCCCCAATGCAAATCCGTCATGTATATTACAATCTCATACACACATGTAGTTTAAACTGTAAACAAGGACCCGCTTAAAGCAGAAATATATGTTCTGCACAAGCAAAGCTTCCGTTTCCTTAGGTAAATAATGTCCAAAGTCCAAGGTTGGCGTTTCCCCATCTTAAGTCAACCAGATGAAAGAACCAATAAAAAGAAGTTCTCAAAATGTACATTGTTCGATAAAGCCATGAGAGTCCCATTTTCCATCGAGCGGAGATTTTAACGTGTTCACAATAAAATGGCCCCCTCCAACCAAAGACTTGCCAGCTTCACTGCATAATCTTGCAATGAGTATTTAACTTGTAACAGTAATAACATTGTAAACATTTGTTATCGTTATTTTTAATATATTGGCAGAACATGGACACGCTCTTTTAAGACTTACTGACACAACATGTCAACACACTAACCAAATACTAATTCAACCTTACGGAAACCTTTGTAAAGACAATTCTTCTTTAACCATACTTCAAACTCCTCTATTGTACCCATATCCACAGGACGAATAGGGGTTGGAATCCGCATTGCTATCGGATCCCCATCATTTTGGGACGTATCTGGAAGAATCCAGCAAGCGGATTCCACCCTTTTTTTGTGCATTAGTCTTATAATCCTGAAAAGGCTATATGTCCTTGATATGTTATAACTGTCTGTATTAAGTATCCATGTTATCTTGGTTTTGACATTATTTGTGTATTCTGATGTTACAGCAACAGGTACAAACTGTATAAGATGGACACACAAATAACATTTACTGCTTTGTGTGAATACACATATAAGAAAATCAGCAATTTACACCATCTAATTATTGACTAAAAGACATAATTTATCCTAAACAAATATCCCTGTTTATTTCTGGTTTGAAATGATGTAAATTATGTTTATGTTCCTGGCCTAAGATCATATTATATAAATATTCGACCTCTACTTGTATCCACCGCCACCTTTTACTGTCACATATCAACTGTATTTGCTTTATCCACAATATCAAATTGCATTGCCAATCCCCTGGGATCCACATCTTCAATAAAAATAATTGTACCAGTATTTACCCCCAATGCAAATCCGTCATGTATATTACAATCTCATACACACATGTAGTTTAAACTGTAAACAAGGACCCGCTTAAAGCAGAAATATATGTTCTGCACAAGCAAAGCTTCCGTTTCCTTAGGTAAATAATGTCCAAAGTCCAAGGTTGGCGTTTCCCCATCTTAAGTCAACCAGATGAAAGAAGCTAACGTCACAGCTACGATGTAATTCACCAACATCTCCTTACAGGAAATCTTAGATGACGTCCCATATAGACAGGACAATATCATCAACCTAGCTTCACGGCTGCTTCCAAAATGCCTCTTTCCCTTTCAATGACAACATTTGCAAGCAAATTCTAGCCATGTCCTCACCTCTGTTCCCCTCTCATTAAAGAGAAAATCAACCCCTCTACTGGTCTATTCAAGCCTATCTGTAATAACAGCAAGGTAGACGACACCTTCTTTCCATGAACATCCTCCAGCATCCAGGTAAGGCAAAATAAACTGACTAAATCTTCCTTCTTCCCAATGTCTATTTGACAGGATGAAGAACCTAAGCTGAGAACATTCACCGACAATTTATCTACTATAACTCCTGTCATTATTCACAAATCTTGTACTTTCCCGTCTTGACTACTGTAACAGTCTTCTTGTCGGAATCAACTCTACTCATCTACAGAAACTCCCGAAAATTCAGAACAATGCAGCTCGTGTCAACTGTCTTAAATCCAAACGTGACCATAAATCCTCTTCTCTAAAGTTCCCCCATTTGCTTCCTGTGTCATGTGTATCACCTACAAGGGTCTCCATGGACAAGCTCCAGCCTATTTGTCTGATCTCCTCTCCTTGTACCAGCCAAGCCGAACATTGAGGTCACAGAACCAACGTCTTCTCACTATTCCCCGTGTCATACTCTCATCATATGGTCAAAGAACCTTTGAATTCACAGCTGCCTCATTATGTAACTCTCTACCAGCTGAAGTCAAATCTGCCACTTCTTTACAGAGTTTCAAATCCTCTCTCAAAACCCACTTCTTCCAACTCCCTTACCCCAGTAGACATTTTCCATACTCTTTCTGTTCTCAGCGCCATGAGCTGGTATTAGTACCTGGATATAGGCGCCTGTACACATATCCATTATTACATGTTATGTAACTCACATCAACTGGACTTGTCAATTGCATCTGCCACCCTGAAACCTGTAATCAAGAATTTCAAAACGACCGATTCACTCAATTATCCAAATGGCTACAACATCCAGGCATAAACTGACTAACATCTTCCCTCTTCCCAATGTCTCCTTTACAGGATATAAAGCATGGACTGAGAACATTTAACTTCAACAAGCCAACATACGCCAACTTTTCATGTACTATAACTCCTGTCATCATTTACAAATCCTGTAACTCACACCAGCAGGACTTGGTAAATCCATCTGCCATCCTGAACTGTTATCAGGAATTTCAAAAAGCAAATGGATTCATCTTCGGACGTAGTAACCAATATAAATAGTATTGAAAAACACTCCCAGCATCAAAGACACAATCCCCAAGACGAACAACCAAGAACAAATCCAGAACTTTTACAATGACAAAATCCTCAAGAATCTATTTAGAGCCAGCACTGCAGAATAAGGAGAACAACATAAATGTATATGATTTGAGGTCAACAACAACTGGTTTCAAAGAAAGCGATCGCTCCAATCGGATTCAATTCCGGGTGGGTCCATGCAACCTTCAATCACGGGAGTCTGCTGTTTCTTTCCAATCAATACCATCACATCGTATCCCAACTTAAACAAACATTCGACCTCTACTTCTTTCCACCACCACCTTTTACTGTCACATATCAACTGTATATGCTTTTTCTTCCATATCAAATTGCATTGCCAATCCCCTGGGATCCACATCTTCAATAAAAATAATTGTACCAGTATTTACCCCCAATGCAAATCCGTCATGTAAGCATATTTCACTCTCATACTCACATGTAATGTATACTCCAAACAAAAGTAACATTGTTATTTTTGCAGATATGCTGAACTTAGAGAATATGTAAAAAGTATAAAACTAGTATAAATGAAACAGTATGCATGAATGTATGTCGTGTATGTTATGCATGCTGTTTGCGTATGGTTGCTGGATATGTATCATCTTCCGCACGCATCGGGCCACATATGCACTTTTAGAAACTGCATACTGACCCTTGCGAAATTTATTATTTCAATTGTTATTAAAATACAAAATAATGTATTGTCATGATATATTAGTTTAATTATTGTATTATAACCGTATCTATTTATCGCCAGACCAGAGGACCTACACAGATTTGAAAGTGGCAGAATCGACTGTGAATGAATATGAACAACTGCAAGTCCCATAAGGTAATTGCAGAGATATGAGTTCATTTGAGCGAATTTACATGTAGAACAATAATTGAGAGAGTATTGAAATGAGTAATGACCCATAATCCCTTGACATATCCGCGTTTTGATCGTTAGAAAATATTTATATACATAAAAGTCCCACTGTTATTAATGTAATATATTTGTATGTGTATGTTACAGACGTTTTGTGATGAAGTAAAATATGATGTTCAATTTCAGATCCATCAAAGGAATACGAGAATGTACAATTTTATAACCGGCCGACTCTTACCTTTGTGAATCCCTTTAAAGCACAAAGACAACGCTTGACAAGGACAAAGGAACTGGCATCCTGCTTTGTAGAAGAAACATTGAGTAGAAAAAAACCCATAAAATCTATAAGGATAATTTAATTCCAACACTCCAACATTACAATAACCATTTTAACTAGCAGAATGCAAACGTTTTATAAGCAGTCGAGTCTATATAATACCTAAGAGTTTGATTAGTTTGTTATATTTTGAACTATATATATAATTTGCGCTCTATCCCATGATGCCACATGTACTTTTCTTATTATTAGGGAAAAGCAATTTTAGTATATAAAAAACCCAGCTTCGATCCTATTTAATTTCATATCTGTATACTGATGACTGGACTAGTATGAATAGTCATGATGCTACCTTGACACTGAGCTTCTCCTGTTAGAACCGCACTTCATGGTGTATAGTTTCAGCCAATACATGGATTGTTATACGGGCTTATCAGTGCTGCATAATGCTATCTTGATACTGAGCTTCTCCTGTTAGAACCGCACTTCATGGTGTGTAGTTTCAGCCATTACATGGATTGTTATACGGGCTAATGAGTACTGCATACTGCTACCTTGATACTGAGCTTCTCCTGTTAGAACCGCACTTCATGGTGTATAGTTTCAGCCATTACATGGATTGTTATACGGGCTAATGAGTACTGCATACTGCTACCTTGATACTGAGCTTCTCCTGTTAGAACCGCACTTCATGGTGTATAGTTTCAGCCATTACATGGATTGTTATACGGGCTAATCAGTACTGCATAATGCTACCTTGATACTGAGCTTCTCCTGTTAGAACCGCACTTCATGGTGTACAGTTTCAGCCATTACATGGATTGTTATACGGGCTAATCAGTACTGCATACTGCTACCTTGATACTGAGCTTCTCCTGTTAGAACCGCACTTCATGGTGTATAGTTTCAGCCAATACACGGATTGTTATACGGGCTAATGAGTACTGCATTGTTTTTATGTTTTTATGAGATGATTAAAACCCTTTGTATCGATTTTGTATTAAATAACTCACTCATCTTGGCATTCTGTGTTGTGTTCAGTTGATCTGTGTGACCTCCGTCCTACTGTCTCTGCTATGGAATAACGCTGAACTTGAATATTGAATGAAAACAAGTTCTAGGGATAGTCAACTTCTTTATTACCTTATATTACTTATGAACTTATGTTACCTTACAATATTTTAGGCGATTTTGTTTATTTTTGTAAACAATGAATTTTGAATCCATAGAATATTGTACGTGTATTAAGCAAATTGTGTAGATCTGTTTTTATTTGATAGCTTGACATTTCTGTGTTTTCAAAATGTTTCTTCAGTTGAATTTCAATTTCTTTAGATTTTTAGTTAATACAACGGTAGGAATCGGCATTAAAACATATTCTCATGACCAATATTTAATAAGAATTTTCAATTAGTGTAGTTTAAATGGTTTGTTGCTAGTGATTGTTGAAGCTCTCTTAGCGTCAAGATAGTCGTGTACATTGCATTTAGACACTGGTTTACAACGGTCCTAGTGCAAAGGGAGCTTTGAAAATGTGAGCCCTGATCAATGCTAGTTGGTTTGTAGATAATACAGATTACATTTAAACGAATAATCTCATTATTAAGGCCTATTTTATTTCATGATTTATGTCACGTGCTGTGTAAATGTTCAAAACAATAACTGCTATTAATCAGACATTTCACTTTCTTTTTATGGAAAACATGCCAAGTATTGTGTATTCCATGAATACGAAATATACCATCAATAGTTTGATTAAGCTGTACATTGTTATTGGTGTTCGAAATGAGAAAGCGTGTGACGTCATCTTTATTTTCAAAAGAGGTTCTGTCACTTGACCTCTTTAATGTTAATTTAACTGTATATGACCAAAACGGATAGCGTAAATATCTTGCCGAGAACATTATCCATTGCATAATAAATAACAAATTGGATATAGAAAAAAATATCAAATGTATGATAAAGAGGTATTCAGGAATTTTGGTTTCATATTTAAAGTCGCTGTAGTATACTGAAATAAAGTGATCTAACAAAAATATTAACATATGTTAAACAAGACACCTTAACCAATAAAACGAAGTTCTCAAAATGTACATTGTTCGATAAAGCCATGAGAGTCCCATTTTACCATCGAGCAGAGATTTTTAGATGTTCACATTAAAATGGCCCCCTCCACCCAAAGACTTGCCAGCTTCACTGCAAAATCTTGCAATAAGTATTTAACTTGTTATAACAATGAAAACATTTTTATCGTTATTTTGCCTATATTGACATAACATGGACACGCTCTTTTAAAACTTACTGACACAACATGCCAATACACTTAGCAAATACTAATTCAACCTTACGGAGACCTTTGTAAAGACAATTCCTCCTTTAACCATACTTCAAACTCCTCTATTGTACTCATATCCACAGGACGAACAGGGGTGGAATCCGTATTGCTGGATCCTATCGGATCCCCATCATTTTGGGACGTATCCGGAAGAATCCAGCAAGCGGATTCCACCCCTTTTTGTTCAATAGTCTTGTAATCCTGAAAAGGATGTATGTCCTTTGTTTAAATCAAGAAGTTCCTTGATATATTAAACCTGTCTTTATTTATTCTCCATGTTATCTTGGTTTTGACATTGATTTTGTTTTCTGATGTTACAGCGACAGGTGCAATCTGTATAAGATGGACACAAAAATAACATTTACTGCTTTGTATGAATAAACATATAATATTTACATCATCAAGTTGGTTAATAAAGCCACTAAAACACATAATGTATCCTAAACTAACGCAGACAAATATTCCTGCAAATATCAACAACATGTTTATATCCCCTAATATATCGTAAATTATCTACACATGGTTATGGACATCGTTCACAAATCAATATAATACTTGCAATAACTAAGAACTGCATGTAAAGCATAGGCTAACGTTCGATAATGCAGCATGCCCTTTTAAAGTTGTTAATTTATGTCAAATACAGAACACACCAGGCAAAGTTTTCTCGCTTCCATACATCACATTTACACAACAAAGTGAGTGATGCGCTCGTAAAATAATACATACGCCCCGTAAGACTCATACAGTTGAGTTTACAGTGACCCTCCCCCAACATACATCTATACAACTTCTTGAAAGTTATATTCGGTTCTGCATTTAACAGCTTATTCTCTGACACTTTTAAGAAAGATTCTCTTTCGAAAAAAGAGTTAATAGAATACACATTTAACATATCAGTAATCAATTTAACATGATGTGTAACGTCTAGGGTTAAAAGTATCTGTTAAAAACAGCCCCTTTTGACTTTTTTGGTGAAAGAGAGAACACACCTGGCAAAGTTCTCTCACATCTGTAAATCGCATTAAAATAACAATCTGAGTGAAGCGCTCGTAAAATAACACATAACGAGACTAAAACAGTTGAGATTACATGGAAGGCACCACAAATGATTTTTTTTCATTTTTTTTGCTCATTAAGGTAAAACATGTTTACGAACCAGCAAAGTTAGGATTTCAACATAAAATATCATATATAAAAAAGTAGAAAGTAGAAAGTATATGTAACTACATTTGAGTCACTTTACAGATTTCAAACATCAATGTTAATTAATACATACATGCAGTATTTAATTTATTGACTTACGTTTTAACAGATGATTGGACTTAAAGGGGCTAACTAGAGCATGTTTTTTGCAAAATGTATTTTTTTCAAATTTCCCATTCATAATGTTAGTAATTGTCATTAGGCATTTACTTTAGAGGGTAAAACATCTTATTACACAAACCAATTATCCGTAGTGGTAATAACAATGTTGCGTATAAAGCAAAAGTGCATTGCGGTCATTTTCTTGTGAACACATTTTATTATTTCGGATTACAAAAACGATTCTCATGTTTTTACCGAACCATGTACAATCATTTTTTAACTTGGTTTTCCGGGGAAAGAAGGGTGTTTTACTATTGGTGGAATTATTTTTCAAATGCATTTCATCAACTTATTTGAAAGAAAATACGTGCTAGTGCCCCTTCAAAATCATTAATATTTTAAAATATAACGTTTCAAAACATGATTGAACCTAACATAAATACTAAAAAATGCAGTTCAGGTTTTGAACACCGCATAAGCATATTCATTGATTATGAAATTTATTTCTTAACAATTTATGTGTTTATAAATAAAACAAATGAATTATGAATTTGTTAACATTCTCTAATAATACTCAACTGAAATTGTATCATTTATTTAATAGTTTCTTCAATCAGTAATTAGAATTGATCTGGCTTTATCTGTTCAAGTGTGATAGAACAATTTATAAGAAAAATGTGCTTCAAAATATGGATGGGTATCAGTTGATGTATTGATAAATATTGAAAATATGCACCCATTATCTACATATTGAATAATAAACACAATACTTGACGTTGTTCTGTCTCAGAATTACCGATGAACTTGGTTTTGTTGCAGTGTCCCACTTGATTTACTTTTCCTTAGATTAAAAGTATAATATGTGTTTTGCGGCGGGAGAAACTGAACTCACCTCTCTTTTCTTCACAGAATAACTCCAGTTAGTTTTACCTCATCACCTTTGTGTAGACAGTTCCTCCTTCACCACTACTTCAAATTCAGCTATCGTTAATCGTTAATAGATCTTACAATCCCGAACAAACTAAACTGAGGTACAAAAGAAACTTAACACCCTATTGTTTATCTCATACAGTAAAAATAACAAAACAAATTGAAATGATAGAACCGGGATATTATTTAATGTTCAATGTTAACTGACTCGACAAACAATCATAGTCGGGTTTTTTTCAAACATGCAGAGTTAGAGTCAGTGAAAGGACCAAGGGGTATAACATCAGTTTTACACCAACATGACCCCTACCATGTTTATAATGTTGTAAATGTGTGCAGAATGAGGCACATTTATTGATTTTCACTTAGCAGATGTCTTATATGTCGATGATAGGTTGTGTTTTATCCAAATTAATTTTGGAAGAAATTATGAATTTATGAATTAAAAAAATTAAAACCACATAAAATTATTCCTTGACTGATGACTTAACGCCTGCAATTTTAAGTTTTAGAGTACGACTTCGGAAACGTAAGATATTTGTTATTGAAAATCAATCATATGATAAAACCAACTGAGGTGTAAAGTTTCTTTTGTACCTCAGTCTATATTTCCCCTGTTTCACTGAACATGTTAAATACATGCAATACCCTGATACAATGTATATAATAAACTGAGGTGCAAAAGAAAGTATATCACTCAGTTGTTTTCCAATACTTCAATATTTTAAAGAAATTAGATGCATTTTGTTATGGCACGATACACTAACACCTTTCGGCAGTAGTTTGAATGACTTAATTAGTTAATATCATTATTTAAAGTAGAGATGGGTAGGAAATGAAATTTACACCAACATGACCCCTACCATTTTCAAAATGTTGTAAATGTGTGCAGGACGAGGCACATTTATTGATTTTCACACAGAGTATGTATTTTATGTCGATGAACAGTTGTTGTTTGTCAAAATTAATTTGGAGGAATTTAAAAATTGTATTTTTAAAATTTCATTTAAAAAAATTAAAAAAATAAAAACGCGCAGAGGTATTCTTTGACTGATTTAATATATTGGACTAATTTGGCAAACTAGTCCGTTATTTTATACGACGTCGGAAACTCGAAATATGTGACTTTATGTGAAAATTCTACAGATGATAAACACAACTGCGTGATACACTTTCTTTTGCACCTCAGTTTACGTGTGTCACGACTCCACATTCAGCTAACGTTAATCAGATCATACAATCCAACAAATTATTATTAAATTATGTGTGTGTCCCTTGTACATTGGGAGTGATTCACCCAAGCAGTACCCTCATATATAATACACATGTCACGACTGCACAGTTTATCAGCAGGTTTCAGTGACCAGCTTGTGGTAAGGACAAACAACCAGGAAGTGATATTCTACTGTGTTTATATTTGGCTTGAGTGGATTGAACACTTACGATATGAACACAAGTCAACTTAACCGGTCTGTAAGGTATGTACTGTGTTTTGAACTATTTTCTTTATACTCCATAATGTATATTTGTCATGAACTATATCTTACAACATGTCATGTCAGTGTAATACGTATGTTATTATACACTACACCTTTTGCAGTATGATATCTTCGAAACAAAAATGTACAACAGCGAAAACTATGTTATAAACTATATTTCAGAAACACAGTGAATAAAATTTTGTCTCTTTATCATGTAGCTTCTGCATATCGTCCTCAATGTAATAAATAGAGGACGAGTAGCAGTACATTATCGGGATATAAATGTACGGGTTTGAGAGGGTTGGGCGATAATGTACTGCTGTGAGTTCTCTATCTATCTTAGAGCACAGTCAAATACTTGAGCCGTCAGGAAAATGTCTTAAAATGAATATATTTCAAATGAATTGTCAACAAATTTGGGAAACATTCTCTCGAACACAACATGCAAAACATTGCCATTTCTCATTTTCATATGCAAATGTTAGGGACATTGACGTCATCATCAGCACTGAGCACTGAATTTCTTATATTGTCAGAGCGTTTGAACATTTTATATGAACTGTACGAATCGTGCTACAGCATAAGCGTCGTGCTTGAATCACGAACATGCAGGATTCCAGCACGTTTTTATTCAGCAACATTGAGCAGTAATACATGTCATTGCCTATGAAAACTGAGGTTTTTTTTAGAATGAATCAGTTAACACAATGGCTTGATCATGGACAGTCCAAGGACAAGTAAACTATTCATTCAAGAAAGGTAAATTTACTTTTTTACTCCTTACTTTTTAAAATGTGAATTTTGCAAATTCAAACTTATTTTCACTAAATTGGTTTATTTAATAACAGTATATTGTTTTTTGTATTTAAATATTTTCCCATCACGTTATGTTGTTTGTTGAGCTGTAAAGTATTTACCAATATGCGAGTTGTAATATCAAATGTTGCATATGCTATTGTGCATCCAGTCTATTGCATATACATTATTTCAGGTTACTGCAGCAACGAAATTGTACTCGAACTATCTATGGGAAAGAATGCAACGTCGTACTGGACACCGCTCGGACGCTGTGTGACCATACAGGGGTTTCAGTGAGACGACAATTCAGCCTCCATGATCCTTCGTCTAACACTCCAAGAAGGTAATTTTATATCACTTTCTTCTCATGTTTTATGTGGTTCTATATAACTTCTGAATATTATTTTGTTATATCGTGGTTGAAAATATATTAAACATCGGAAACATGATTTGATGATTTTTATAATTTCACTCACTCTTGATATAAATGAAATACACTCAAAAAATCCTAAATTATTCTTCTTTTAGGAATATCATAGCAAACCCCCATCGACGGAAGCGACTATATCCTTTCGGAAAGGGAACACAGCAGATCATTTGTCAATTTACTAAGTGTTTAGTTGTGTATTATCTACATAAATAAAACAATCAATCAGTTGACCTTGTTTGTTATCTTTATGGAAGTCTGTGAACCAGTTTTATGATGAGCATGATACCCGAACGCAACCAGACAACCGTACATCTATCTGGATATAAATGTACTCCACGTGACCACTATACAATCATATCATTGGACGAAAGCATTTGACTGTGCTGTAAGATGAATTACATTCAACTACACTATATATGTAGCGGGTAAAGCAGAAAGTAAGGGGTATTCAATATGTATCTATGACAACGTCACGCAAACAATCCCCAGAAAGGATAGAGATAATGATATTCCATTCTTTAAATAACACCGACATATCCCAATATGTCAAACCTTATCTCAAATGATATAACTCTGCACAATATGTCAACATTGACCATTCAACAATTCAAGTTCTTAATATTCCAGCAGGATGAAACGCGGATTTACAGACTGCTGGTGTCTCTCAGTGTGGATCTTCTTTTCGTTGTTTAAGTGTAAGTATGGATCCTTTAATTTAACTATACAATCAACATTTCGTTGAGATAGCACCAAATAAGTTTACAACTTTGTTTCGCTTTTACGAGTTACAATATAGTGTACATGTTACGTTATATTTGATTGTATTTGGTCTTTAACATTTCACAATATATGGTATCATATATATATTTTCCAGCTACCAGCACAACAGTGACTGTGACTGCCTATGATGATACAGGAATAGTTCAACACCAACCTCTCACTATGGTGTGTAAATAGATAGTATTATATCTCATATATCTATTTTCCAGCTACCAGCACAACAGTGACTGTGACTGCCTATGATGGTACAGGAATAGTTCAACAACAACCTCTCACTCTGGTGTGTAACTACATAAAAGGTGCTTCTGATGTGATCCTGGGCTTCAGCTGGAGACATGGAGATGTTATTATAGGAACAGGAACTATTGCTAGTCAGAGTTACAGATTCCAACTCGGCGCTAACACTGGATGGGAATCAGGTCAGTTCCTGGGAGACTATACATCATCTCTGACAATCCAGCTTCCTGCCTCCAGTGTCACCCCCAGTGTAGCTGGACAGTACACGTGTTTTGTGACTTCACTGATTGGGGGAGTTCAGGATACAGCAACAGCTACCATACAATGTGAGTACGAATCATATTTGGTGCAATAGATTTATGTTTAATCAGTTTTCCAAATAGAGATAACCATATTTGTTAGAAAAGTGATCTTAGTCTCAGTCATTGATTACAACATTATTCCATTCAATGCAATAAGTCAAATCAAGCAAGAAATACTTAAAATATCAAACGAGCAATAGTGATAGCAGCTATAAAACTACCCACAAATATTTTATACTGACTTAGTAGTAGTTTCAAAATATGCGGTAAATGTAGTAATGTGATGTATTCCTGGGACTCCTTTCATCTTTTTTATTTATAACTATTTCTGCTGTTATTATATATTTATTGATTCCCATACTATTGTTTTTGAATTTATGTTGACATCTAATGGTCTGGCTGATGCGTATGGTTATTATTATGGAACTGATCAGATGAAGATCACATTAATGTTTAATTCCAAGTAAAGCTTATGAACTGATTTTAAGATGACTAGCGGTTAGAAAAATCGAGAAAGATACTTTATGAGACATTAAAGGCATAGTAGTTCGATGACGTCCCCCCTGTTCCACGTTGATCCTCCAACCAATACCTTTTTTATATTTTCCAAATAAACACCGTCGGCAGAGAATATCAAAATGGGCAATCCCCCATCCACCACGCTATCATTTGCAAAGAAAACATTTCAATTTAATCCTAGCTCAACTAACTTGAAATGTGGATTATGCACATGTCTCTTGTTTGGGTTTCATCTTTCTGGCATTAGTTGTTTTATTTATCTTCAATTAAATTCAATTTGGAATTTCAAACGCAACTCATAAATGTTTAGCCTATTTTACAACTGTATCGTTTGTAAGCATTATTATCACAAGGATGAAGTAATGAAGATGAACAACATAAAGTTGTGTAAATGTAAGATAAGTAACATGACGAGCACTCTGGGGTTCACAAACAGTAACCAATTATTTTATACATAATGTACACAATGTAATATACTGAACCTAACATAAGCCCCTTCACGTAGAGCTAATATTAAAACTAAATATAAATAACTTAAACACAACTTACATATTGTGATGTGCAACTTGTGACGGTCAAAGTGAAAAATATGCTGAGTAATGAGAACGAGGGTTGGTTAATTGGCTTATTTTGTAGAGTATCTGACTGTCTGAAACCAAACCAATTTTAACAATAAAAACTGGTCACAGGACAAGTCTTTGATCACCCAGACACCCAAGTAAAACCCTAAAATAAAAACTAACTTAATTACCTAAGATAAACGGAATAAGTAGCTTGCATTGTAATGTTGCAATTGTCAGAAGTAACAAAGGTCAGGAGATATAGTAAATATCCTCCCTTGGTTATCTCGAGAGTCGACAATATATGTAGACTGATTTCAGGGGCTGGCACTCGTCAACATCCTGAACATTTAAACCTGCACTCTGCACTCTGCCAATGTCCGATCTCTCCCCATCATGATGAAACAAACAACAAACAAATTTAATTACCTAAGATGAAGGGAATAGGTAGCTTGCATTGTAATGGTTCAAAAGTTAGAAGCAACAAAGGGCAAGATATATAGTAAACATTTGAGAGGGATTATGTAGGATATTATAAAGGGTATAGAGAAAATAAGAAATTTGTTATTTAAACACATGTAGTATGTATGAGATTTAAACGGTAAACAGTGATACAGATTACAGATTAAGATGAAATATTTCCACATGGTTACATTATTTCCGACAAGGAAAATGTTGGCTCGACATTTTGCTGACAGCATAAGTAATGAATGCACCTGAAATGAACGGCAGCATGGTGTTGGCAGGTCCTGGACTTACAGTTCGACAGTGCAGATGTTGACTGTAGATATAGACTTACAATTGGTCTTCTGGGATGACCGCAAAGATTCAAGCATTTAGATCAAATCATGTTGAACCGCTGAGTAAGTCCATACCTTTTGAGATGTACTGAGTGGTCTTACTCTTGTAAAACCCGGCTAAACAGTACAATACCTTGACAAAATTGCCATCTTGATTGTTGTGAAATAGTTTGTAATGACGAGGTAAGGTTAAAGTGTGCTGGTTTCCTCCTTGGGCATCTCAAGACGACCTATGTGGACTAATTACAGGGGTTGGCTCGTAGTTATATAGGAGAGAGTAGCAATTTTCTCCTCTGATGTTCCGTATTTCTTGCCACATGTCTTGATCAATTCGTTAAAATTCATTATAATCTGTCTCTGCACTGTCCCAATGCACTGTGCCAATGCCCGATCTCTCCCAATGTGTCCAATCTGAGTGTTTTCTTGATGAACTCGGTGGGAAGAACAAGTTGTTCTCCATTGTAATCCTATAAAGAACTCCTTGATGTAGCTGCAGATGGCTCAACTCAGTCAAGAATGAAGCTTTCGTAATCAAGCGATTGTTTGTCTGAAACAGGATTCTTGTCTTGAGCCTTCCTCCAGTCACTGAGAGGCAAACTGGAAATGGTGTGACTGTCTTCTTCACCTTAGATTAGTTTGACAGCTCATTACAATCGTTATGCATAATTAGATGCCTGACAGCTTCCACAGCTTGTCTGATTAATGTAGAGTCGATGTCCGAGATTATATCTTGAGGCATCAGCAACTGCACCTGCATTCCATTACCTGGACGATCTTTTATGTCAAAGATTGACAGATTTGGGGATCCTGTCAGATCATCCTTCAACCGTTTAAAAGCACAGTTCTGATCTTGTCTCCATGTCCATTTGACTGGTTGAACTGGTGCGACCTTTCTTCTTTATTGTAGGAAACAGAAATTTAGAGTGTGGTATTACAATGTAGGATAAATACTTGACGTAATTTAGGTAATTGCGGTAATATTGAAAATTCCCAAAAATTTGTAGACATCATCAGGATTGTCAAGATTGAGGATATCCTTGGCAGGATCCGTCTGAACTCCATTAGCTGATATGATGTGTCAAACACACTACTTTTGGCTCCTCTTTTCAACATCCACACTTTCGTGGTGTTTAGTTGATTTGTGGTATTCGCACTTCATATCAATGACACTAAAGTACCTGGATCTGGTAAGTCTGTCAAATATATATTCCACTCTTGACAAAGCATATCATCTTTAATACTCCGACAGTTGAGCGCCTTGTAGTTTATATACAAGCTTGACCTAGGAGAGATAACTCGTCTGGTTAGTCAGGTTGGAAAGTGGCCTGAAGAAATAGCTGTGACTTTTTGTGTTGTGAGAGATGCAGGTGGCAGATGTGTTGTTCTCACTGTTTAAAACTACAGGAAAGTTCTTGGTTTCTTGTGGCTATGATGGTGGTACTGGCACTTCCTATCAAGGACTATAACGTACCTGGGTTTGAGGTGGAGTTAGCCCTAACGTTTTTGTTGATTATGTTTTTTACACTTATTTCGTTCTTTTGTTTATTTCGTTTCTATATCGTTTTATGTTTGGATCCTAAATTTATATGATTGAGAGTTAGCTCCCTTGTGCAGCCACGAAGCACAAGTTTGTCACGGGAAAAACTTTGTGTATTGAATTATGTACGCACACAAAACTCATAAACATTCTCAGTGTTTCCCGGCAAATAAACACACTCAAAACGGACACGAATTCTTCTTGTTCTCTTACGAACAGTTTCCACATAAACCTCTACATATTCAGCTTATGGAAGATACTCACCCTTGACACGTTCAGTTTGTACAAAGTTGTCCAAGGGCTTCATATCTATCAATGACAAGTGATATCTGTAGAAGCTTTCTGGTAATGAACAACGTGGGTAAGCAGTGATGACGAGGGCTTTCTACTGTACATACATGTACTTTGATGAGGATGGTAGTGTCATCTCTAACCCAATTAGTACGGGTGGTATTCCAAGGTCCCGTACTTCAGTGAGACTCTGTCTGTATGAACTTAATGTCCGCCCCTTGACATTCTTGCTACATCATTTAAATGGCATTTCCTTATATGATTCACGTTTGCCATTTAACCTCTCAAAATATGTTCACAATATCCGTAACCTGTAGTGCTGTTTGCCTTAGAAAATGAAGTGTAGGCGCTTGAAATCCTTGAGATTGAGGTAGGAATCCTTGATGATGAGTCATGGATGTCTGTTGAAATCCACGTGATTTTACAGACTTGAAGGATGTGAGTTGAGGTATACTTGATTCCATGTTGTAAACTTAAGTAGATACATTATTGATCACTCTCATAAGCACTGATGAATGCTATATGTAGAATAGAGAAAGGTCTCTTCTGTTCCACTTTCGTCATCTGTTCTCCTGACTCTCAACTGGTCAAAGTCCTATTTTGTGTTAAACCTGTAGCCTGTTATGTTGGTGAATTCCTGATTGAGTCCTCAGCACAGATAAACTCTGCTGAATGAATCCCTGGATCAAAAGAAGATCTAACCTGCTCTCCAAGCAGTACCGCAGGTAGTCGCTTATTCTTTCTCCCCTTACCATTAAGTGTAAAATTTAAAAAAAATGACTCTGTTACAGCTTTCTGATGCTCGCATGACAATATTGCAAGCTGTCAGTTCAAGTTGAAAGGATCTAAAATTCAAGATGTAGGATCAAATTACAAAATATTGTTCCAGACGCTCCCCAAATCGGGTCAACATTCCCCTCCAGCAGACCTGTTACAGAGTTCTCCCGTCTCCAGATAGACTGCAGCAGTTACACTACACCAGGCAACCCTCCAACAACCAGCTACATTTGGACCTATGGAGGATCCACCCTCAGTTCTAGAGCTGTTCTGGATATAAACAACATTGGCAGAGATACGACAGGACAGTACACCTGTACAGCTAGCAACACTGTGGGGTCAAGTGATGCTAATGTTATAGTCGATGTACAATGTGAGTATTAACTTGAAACACATTTATTTCATGTCCTAGAAGTTGAGTCACAAATACGATACAGTTGAAAGGTTCTTTACCTTTAAACAGCAATATTCCTATTTAAGTGATGCCAATGTTACAGTCGATATACAGTGTGAGTATTGTGTTGTTTGTCTGCTTGATTGGTCTTACATGTTCATTAGTGATATGGCAGTACAGGCGAGCTTCAAGCACTAATAACTAAAATGTTGACGAAAAGCTCCATTAGTGATATGGCGGTACCGGTGAGCTTCAATCATTAATAACTAAACTGTTGATGAACAGCTCCATTAGTGATATGGCAGTTCAGGCGAGCTTCAAGCACTAATAACTAAACTGTTGATGAACAGCTCCATTAGTGATATGGCAGTACAGGCGAGCTTCAAGCACTAATAACTAAACTGTTGATGAACAGCTCCATTAGTGATATGGCAGTACAGGCGAGCTTCAAGCACTAATAACTAAACTGATGATGAACAGCTCCATTAGTGATATGGCAGTACAGACGAGCTTCAAGCACTAATAACTAAACTGTTGATGAACAGCTCCATTAGTGATATGGCAGTTCAGGCGAGCTTCAAGCACTAATAACTAAACTGTTGACGAACAGCTCCATTAGTGATATGGCAGTACAGGCGAGCTTCAAGCACAAATAACTAAACTGTTGACGAACAGCTCCATTAGTGATATGGCAGTACAGTCGAGCTTCAAGCACTAATAACTAAACTGTTGAGGAACAGCTCCATTAGTGATATGGCAGTACAGTCGAGCTTCAAGCACTAATAACTAAACTGTTGATGAACAGCTCCATTAGTGATATGACGGTACAGGTGAGCTTCAAGCACTAATAACTAAACTGTTGACGAACAGCTTCATTAGTGATATGGCAGTACAGGCGAGCTTCAAGCACTAATAACTAAACTGTTGACGAACAGCTCCATTAGGTGATATGGCAGTACAGGCGAGCTTCAAGCACTAATAACTAAACTGTTGACGAACAGCTCCATTAGTGATATGGCAGTACAGGCGAGCTTCAAGCACTAATAACTAAACTGTTGATGAACAGCTCCATTAGTGATATGGCAGTTCAGGCGAGCTTCAAGCACTAATAACTAAACTGTTGATGAACAGCTCCATTAGTGATATGGCAGTACAGGCGAGCTTCAAGCACTAATAACTAAACTGTTGACGAACAGCTCCATTAGTGATATTGCAGTACAGGCGAGATTCAAGCACTAATAACTAAACTGTTGATGAACAGCTCCATTAGTGATATGGCAGTACAGACGAGCTTCAAGCACTAATAACTAAACTGTTGACGAACAGCTCCATTAGTGATATGGCAGTACAGGCGAGCTTCAAGCACTAATAACTAAACTGTTGACGAACAGCTCCATTAGTGATATTGCAGTACAGGCGAGATTCAAGCACTAATAACTAAACTGTTGATGAACAGCTCCATTAGTGATATGGCAGTACAGTCGAGCTTCAAGCACTAATAACTAAACTGTTGACGAACAGCTCCATTAGTGATATGGCAGTACAGACGAGCTTCAAGCATTAATAACTAAACTGTTGATGAACAGCTCCATTAGTGATATGGCAGTACAGGCGAGCTTCAAGCACTAATAACTAAAATGTTGACGAACAGCTCCATTAGTGATATGGCGGTACCGGTGAGCTTCAATCACTAATAACTAAACTGTTGATGAACAGCTCCATTAGTGATATGGCAGTTCAGGCGAGCTTCAAGCACTAATAACTAAACTGTTGATGAACAGCTCCATTAGTGATATGACGGTACAGGTGAGCTTCAAGCATTAATAACTAAACTGTTGATGAACAGCTCCATTAGTGATATGGCAGTACAGGCGAGCTTCAAGCACTAATAACTAAAATGTTGACGAACAGCTCCATTAGTGATATGGCGGTACCGGTGAGCTTCAATCACTAATAACTAAACTGTTGATGAACAGCTCCATTAGTGATATGACGGTACAGGTGAGCTTCAAGCATTAATAACTAAACTGTTGAGGAACAGCTCCATTAGTGATATGACGGTACAGGTGAGCTTCAAGCATTAATAACTAAACTGTTGATGAGCAGCTCCATTAGTGATATGGCAGTTCAGGCGAGCTTCAAGCACTAATAACTAAACTGTTGATGAACAGCTCCATTAGTGATATGACGGTACAGGTGAGCTTCAAGCATTAATAACTAAACTGTTGACGAACAGCTCCATTAGTGATATGGCAGTTCAGGCGAGATTCAAGCACTAATAACTAAACTGATGATGAACAGCTCCATTAGTGATATGGCAGTACAGACGAGCTTCAAGCACTAATAACTAAACTGTTGATGAACAGCTCCATTAGTGATATGGCAGTACAGGCGAGCTTCAAGCACTAATAACTAAAATGTTGACGAACAGCTCCATTAGTGATATGGCGGTACCGGTGAGCTTCAATCACTAATAACTAAACTGTTGATGAACAGCTCCATTAGTGATATGGCAGTTCAGGCGAGCTTCAAGCACTAATAACTAAACTGTTGATGAACAGCTCCATTAGTGATATGACGGTACAGGTGAGCTTCAAGCATTAATAACTAAACTGTTGACGAACAGCTCCATTAGTGATATGGCAGTACAGGCGAGCTTCAAGCACTAATAACTAAACTGTTGATGAACAGCTCCATTAGTGATATGACGGTACAGGTGAGCTTCAAGCATTAATAACTAAACTGTTGACGAACAGCTCCATTAGTGATATGGCAGTACAGTCGAGCTTCAAGCACTAATAACTAAACTGTTGACGAACAGCTCCATTAGTGATATGGCAGTACAGGCGAGCTTCAAGCACTAATAACTAAACTGTTGACGAACAGCTCCATTAGTGATATGGCAGTACAGGCGAGCTTCAAGCACTAATAACTAAACTGTTGACGAACAGCTCCATTAGTGATATGGCAGTACAGTCGAGCTTCAAGCACTAATAACTAAACTGTTGAGGAACAGCTCCATTAGTGATATGGCAGTACAGTCGAGATTCAAGCACTAATAACTAAACTGTTGATGAACAGCTCCATTAGTGATATGACGGTACAGGTGAGCTTCAAGCACTAATAACTAAACTGTTGACGAACAGCTTCATTAGTGATATGGCAGTACAGGCGAGCTTCAAGCACTAATAACTAAACTGTTGACGAACAGCTCCATTAGTGATATGGCAGTACAGGCGAGCTTCAAGCACTAATAACTAAACTGTTGACGAACAGCTCCATTAGTGATATGGCAGTACAGGCGAGCTTCAAGCACTAATAACTAAACTGTTGATGAACAGCTCCATTAGTGATATGGCAGTTCAGGCGAGCTTCAAGCACTAATAACTAAACTGTTGATGAACAGCTCCATTAGTGATATGACGGTACAGGTGAGCTTCAAGCATTAATAACTAAACTGTTGACGAACAGCTCCATTAGTGATATGGCAGTACAGTCGAGCTTCAAGCACTAATAACTAAACTGTTGACGAACAGCTCCATTAGTGATATGGCAGTACAGACGAGCTTCAAGCACTAATAACTAAACTGTTGATGAACAGCTCCATTAGTGATATGGCAGTACAGACGAGCTTCAAGCACTAATAACTAAACTGTTGATGAACAGCTCCATTAGTGATATGACGGTACAGGTGAGCTTCAAGCATTAATAACTAAACTGTTGACGAACAGCTCCATTAGTGATATGGCAGTACAGACGAACTTCAAGCACTAATAACTAAACTGTTGATGAACAGCTCCATTAGTGATATGGCAGTACAGACGAGCTTCAAGCACTAATAACTAAACTGTTGATGAACAGCTCCATTAGTGATATTGCAGTACAGGCGAGATTCAAGCACTAATAACTAAACTGTTGATGAACAGCTCCATTAGTGATATGGCAGTACAGGCGAGATTCAAGCACTAATAACTAAACTGTTGACGAACAGCTCCATTAGTGATATGGCGGTACCGGTGAGCTTCAATCACTAATAACTAAACTGTTGATGAACAGCTCCATTAGTGATATGGCAGTTCAGGCGAGCTTCAAGCACTAATAACTAAACTGTTGATGAACAGCTCCATTAGTGATATGACGGTACAGGTGAGCTTCAAGCATTAATAACTAAACTGTTGACGAACAGCTCCATTAGTGATATGGCAGTACAGGCGAGCTTCAAGCACTAATAACTAAACTGTTGATGAACAGCTCCATTAGTGATATGGCAGTACAGTCGAGCTTCAAGCACTAATAACTAAACTGTTGACGAACAGCTCCATTAGTGATATGGCAGTACAGGCGAGCTTCAAGCACTAATAACTAAACTGTTGACGAACAGCTCCATTAGTGATATGGCAGTACAGGCGAGCTTCAAGCACTAATAACTAAACTGTTGACGAACAGCTCCATTAGTGATATGGCAGTACAGGCGAGCTTCAAGCACTAATAACTAAACTGTTGACGAACAGCTCCATTAGTGATATGACAGTACAGTCGAGCTTCAAGCTCTAATAACTAAACTGTTGACGAATAGCTCCATTAGTGATATGGCAGTACAGGCGAGCTTCAAGCACTAATAACTAAAATGTTGACGAACAGCTCCATTAGTGATATGTCGGTACCGGTGAGCTTCAATCACTAATAACTAAACTGTTGATGAACAGCTCCATTAGTGATATGGCAGTTCAGGCGAGCTTCAAACACTAATAACTAAACTGTTGATGAACAGCTCCATTAGTGATATGACGGTACAGGTGAGCTTCAAGCACTAATAACTAAAATGTTGATGAACAGCTCCATTAGTGATATGGCAGTACAGGCGAGCTTCAAGCACTAATAACTAAACAGTTGACGAACAGCTCCATTAGTGATATGGCAGTACAGGCGAGCTTCAAGCACTAATAACTAAACTGTTGACGAACAGCTCCATTAGTGATATGGCAGTACAGTCGAGCTTCAAGCACTAATAACTAAACTGTTGAGGAACAGCTCCATTAGTGATATGGCAGTACAGTCGAGCTTCAAGCACTAATAACTAAACTGTTGATGAACAGCTCCATTAGTGATATGACGGTACAGGTGAGCTTCAAGCATTAATAACTAAACTGTTGACGAACAGCTCCATTAGTGATATGGCAGTACAGTCGAGCTTCAAGCACTAATAACTAAACTGTTGAGGAACAGCTCCATTAGTGATATGACAGTACAGTCGAGCTTCAAGCTCTAATAACTAAACTGTTGACGAATAGCTCCATTAGTGATATGGCAGTACAGGCGAGCTTCAAGCACTAATAACTAAAATGTTGACGAACAGCTCCATTAGTGATATGGCAGTACAGACGAGCTTCAAGCACTAATAACTAAACTGTTGATGAACAGCTCCATTAGTGATATTGCAGTACAGGCGAGATTCAAGCACTAATAACTAAACTGATGATGAACAGCTCCATTAGTGATATGGCAGTACAGACGAGCTTCAAGCACTAATAACTAAACTGTTGATGAACAGCTCCATTAGTGATATGGCAGTACAGGCGAGCACTAATAACTAAACTGTTGACGAACAACTCCATTAGTGATATGGCGGTACCGGTGAGCTTCAATCACTAATAACTAAACTGTTGATGAACAGCTCCATTAGTGATATGGCAGTTCAGGCGAGCTTCAAGCACTAATAACTAAACTGTTGATGAACAGCTCCATTAGTGATATGACGGTACAGGTGAGCTTCAAGCATTAATAACTAAACTGTTGACGAACAGCTCCATTAGTGATATTGCAGTACAGGCGAGCTTCAAGCACTAATAACTAAAATGTTGACGAACAGCTCCATTAGTGATATGGCGGTACCGGTGAGCTTCAATCACTAATAACTAAACTGTTGATGAACAGCTCCATTAGTGATATGGCAGTTCAGGCGAGCTTCAAGCACTAATAACTAAACTGTTGATGAACAGCTCCATTAGTGATATGACGGTACAGGTGAGCTTCAAGCATTAATAACTAAACTGTTGACGAACAGCTCCATTAGTGATATGGCAGTACAGGCGAGCTTCAAGCACTAATAACTAAACTGTTGATGAACAGCTCCATTAGTGATATGACGGTACAGGTGAGCTTCAAGCATTAATAACTAAACTGTTGACGAACAGCTCCATTAGTGATATGGCAGTACAGTCGAGCTTCAAGCACTAATAACTAAACTGTTGACGAACAGCTCCATTAGTGATATGGCAGTACAGGCGAGCTTCAAGCACTAATAACTAAACTGTTGACGAACAGCTCCATTAGTGATATGGCAGTACAGGCGAGCTTCAAGCACTAATAACTAAACTGTTGACGAACAGCTCCATTAGTGATATGGCAGTACAGGCGAGCTTCAAGCACTAATAACTAAACTGTTGACGAACAGCTCCATTAGTGATATGGCAGTACAGGCGAGCTTCAAGCACTAATAACTAAACTGTTGATGAACAGCTCCATTAGTGATATGGCAGTTCAGGCGAGCTTCAAGCACTAATAACTAAACTGTTGACGAACAGCTCCATTAGTGATATGGCAGTACAGGCGAGCTTCAAGCACTAATAACTAAACTGTTGATGAACAGCTCCATTAGTGATATGACGGTACAGGTGAGCTTCAAGCATTAATAACTAAACTGTTGATGAACAGCTCCATTAGTGATATGGCAGTTCAGGCGAGCTTCAAGCACTAATAACTAAACTGTTGACGAACAGCTCCATTAGTGATATGGCAGTACAGGCGAGCTTCAAGCACTAATAACTAAACTGTTGATGAACAGCTCCATTAGTGATATGACGGTACAGGTGAGCTTCAAGCACTAATAACTAAACTGTTGATGAACAGCTCCATTAGTGATATGGCAGTTCAGGCGAGCTTCAAGCACTAATAACTAAACTGTTGACGAACAGCTCCATTAGTGATATGGCAGTACAGGCGAGCTTCAAGCACTAATAACTAAACTGTTGATGAACAGCTCCATTAGTGATATGACGGTACAGGTGAGCTTCAAGCATTAATAACTAAACTGTTGACGAACAGCTCCATTAGTGATATGGCAGTACAGTCGAGCTTCAAGCACTAATAACTAAACTGTTGACGAACAGCTCCATTAGTGATATGGCAGTACAGACGAGCTTCAAGCACTAATAACTAAACTGTTGATGAACAGCTCCATTAGTGATATTGCAGTACAGGCGAGATTCAAGCACTAATAACTAAACTGTTGATGAACAGCTCCATTAGTGATATGGCAGTACAGGCGAGATTCAAGCACTAATAACTAAACTGTTGTCGAACAGCTCCATTAGTGATATGGCAGTACAGTCGAGCTTCAAGCACTAATAACTAAACTGATGATGAACAGCTCCATTAGTGATATGACGGTACAGGTGAGCTTCAAGCATTAGTAACTAAACTGTTGACGAACAGCTCCATTAGTGATATTGCAGTACAGGCGAGATTCAAGCACTAATAACTAAACTGTTGATGAACAGCTCCATTAGTGATATGGCAGTACAGGCGAGCTTCAAGCACTAATAACTAAACTGTTGACGAACAGCTCCATTAGTGATATGGCGGTACCGGTGAGCTTCAATCACTAATAACTAAACTGTTGATGAACAGCTCCATTAGTGATATGGCAGTTCAGGCGAGCTTCAAGCACTAATAACTAAACTGTTGACGAACAGCTCCATTAGTGATATGACGGTACAGGTGAGCTTCAAGCATTAATAACTAAACTGTTGACGAACAGCTCCATTAGTGATATGGCAGTACAGGCGAGCTTCAAGCACTAATAACTAAACTGTTGATGAACAGCTCCATTAGTGATATGGCAGTACAGTCGAGCTTCAAGCACTAATAACTAAACTGTTGACGAACAGCTCCATTAGTGATATGGCAGTACAGGCGAGCTTCAAGCACTAATAACTAAACTGTTGACGAACAGCTCCATTAGTGATATGGCAGTACAGGCGAGCTTCAAGCACTAATAACTAAACTGTTGACGAACAGCTCCATTAGTGATATGGCAGTACAGGCGAGCTTCAAGCACTAATAACTAAACTGTTGACGAACAGCTCCATTAGTGATATGGCAGTACAGGCGAGCTTCAAGCACTAATAACTAAACTGTTGACGAACAGCTCCATTAGTGATATGGCAGTACAGGCGAGATTCAAGCACTAATAACTAAACTGTTGACGAACAGCTCCATTAGTGATATGGCAGTACAGTCGAGCTTCAAGCACTAATAACTAAACTGTTGAGGAACAGCTCCATTAGTGATATGGCAGTACAGTCGAGCTTCAAGCACTAATAACTAAACTGTTGATGAACAGCTCCATTAGTGATATGACGGTACAGGTGAGCTTCAAGCATTAATAACTAAACTGTTGATGAACAGCTCCATTAGTGATATGACAGTACAGGCGAGCTTCAAGCACTAATAACTAAACTGTTGATGAACAGCTCCATTAGTGATATGGCAGTACAGGCGAGCTTCAAGCACTAATAACTAAACTGTTGATGAACAGCTCCATTAGTGATATGACAGTACAGGCGAGCTTCAAGCACTAATAACTAAACTGTTGACGAACAGCTCCATTAGTGATATGGCAGTACAGACGAGCTTCAAGCACTAATGACTAAACTGTTGACGAACAGCTCCATTAGTGATATGGCAGTACAGGCGAGCTTCAAGCACTAATAACTAAACTGTTGAGGAACAGCTCCATTAGTGATTTGGCAGTACAGGCGAGCTTCAAGCACTAATAACTAAACTGTTGAGGAACAGCTTCATTAGTGATATGGCAGTACAGGCGAGCTTCAAGCACTAATAACTAAACTGTTGACGAACAGCTCCATTAGTGATATGGCAGTACAGGCGAGCTTCAAGCACTAATAACTAAACTGTTGACGAACAGCTCCATTAGTGATATGGCAGTACAGGCGAGCTTCAAGCACTAATAACTAAACTGTTGACGAACACCTCCATTAGTGATATGGCAGTACAGGCGAGCTTCAAGCACTAATAACTAAACTGTTGAGGAACAGCTCCATTAGTGATATGGCAGTACAGGCGAGCTTCAAGCATTAATAACTAAACTGTTGACGAACAGCTCCATTAATGATATGGCAGTACAGGCGAGCTTCAAGCACTAATAACTAAACTTTTGAGGAACAGCTCCATTAGTGATATGGCGGTACAGGTGAGCTTCAAGCACTAATAACTAAACTGTTGACGAACAGCTCCATTAGTGATATGGCAGTACAGACGAGCTTCAAGCACTAATAACTAAACTGTTGACGAACAGCTCCATTAGTGATATGGCAGTACAGGCGAGCTTCAAGCACTAATAACTAAACTGTTGACGAATAGCTCCATTAGTGATATGGCAGTACAGGCGAGCTTCAATCACTAATAACTAAACTGTTGACGAACAGCTCCATTAGTGATATGACAGTACAGACGAGCTTCAAGCACTAATAACTAAACTGTTGTCGAACAGCTCCATTAGTGATATGGCAGTACAGGCGAGCTTCAAGCACTAATAACTAAACTGTTGACGAACAGCTCCATTAGTGATATGACGGTACAGACGAGCTTCAAGCACTAATAACTAAACTGTTGTCGAACAGCTCCATTAGTGATATGGCAGTACAGGCGAGCTTCAAGCACTAATAACTAAACTGTTGACGAATAGCTCCATTAGTGATATTGCAGTACAGGCGAGATTCAAGCACTAATAACTAAACTGTTGACGAACAGCTCCATTAGTGATATGGCAGTACAGGCGAGCTTCAAGCACTAATAACTAAACTGTTGTCGAACAGCTCCATTAGTGATATGGCAGTACAGGCGAGCTTCAAGCACTAATAACTAAACTGTTGACGAACAGCTCCATTAGTGATATGGCAGTACAGGCGAGCTTCAAGCACTAATAACTAAACTGTTGAGGAACAGCTCCATTAGTGATATGGCAGTACAGGCGAGCTTCAAGCACTAATAACTAAACTGTTGACGAAAAGCTCCATTAGTGATATGACAGTACAGGCGAGCTTCAAGCACTAATAACTAAACTGTTGACGAACAGCTCCATTAGTGATATGGCAGTACAGACGAGCTTCAAGCACTAATAACTAAACTGTTGAGGAACAGCTCCATTAGTGATATGACAGTACAGGCGAGCTTCAAGCACTAATAACTAAACTGTTGACGAACAGCTCCATGGGTTGCTCTTCTCGTAGTTAAAAAAATCCATTTGCTTTCCATTTTAGGCCCCAACCTGACATTAATTTAGCATGAACAAATATTAACTTAATCATTCTCAGCTGCTGGAAAGTATTTTCATTTTTTATTTTCTGGAGTGAATATTTAATAAAGAAACAACATCGGCGTATGTGTAATATGCTTTAATGTCTTACAAATATTTACTGAATGAGAGTATCAGTTGTGAATGTAATCACTGCCTCGTGTATACCGCAAACATAACGTTACAAATGACCGTCACGCCAGTAGACAGCCAATGCAAGAAAACTAGGAATGCTGTAATATGATGAACTGCAAAAACAGCTGATGTATATCATTGTGTGATGTTGTATACCATTTTTTGATTCCAGACACTGCCCAGATCGGGTCGACCTTCCCCTCAAGCAGACCTGTTACAGAGTTCTCCCGTCTCCAGATAGACTGCAGCAGTTACACTACAACCGGCAACCCTCCAACAACCAGCTACACTTGGACCTATGGAGGTTCAACTGTCAGTTCTGGAGCTTTTCTGGATATCAACAACATTGGCAGAGATAGGAGAGGACAGTACACCTGTACAGCTAGCAACACTGTGGGTTCAAGTGGGGCTAATGTCACAGTCGATGTACAGTGTGAGTATTAACTTGACACCCAATTATTTCATGTCCTAAAGTGTGAGTCACAATTGCTAAACAGTTGAAGGATTCTTTAACAGCGAGATCCCTATAATTAATGGTATGTTTACAGACTTGAACAGACCGGACCTGACCCTGGACAAGACTGAAGTGGTGGAGAATGAAACAGTCAGTCTGACTTGTAACGTGGAGAGCAACCCTACAGCAGAGCAGGAGATCAGGAATGTGGACAACGACACAGTTCTAGTTGAG
Source organism: Gibbula magus (assembly GCA_936450465.1). Lineage (NCBI taxonomy): Eukaryota > Metazoa > Mollusca > Gastropoda > Trochida > Trochidae > Gibbula > Gibbula magus. Next base: position 1,399,195 of record OW388298.1, on the reverse strand, counting down.
AGAGACACCAACAGACTCCAGTTCACAATTGACAGAGTCCAGTGTCTACACAACGGCTCCTTTCTCTGCTCCGCTCGTAACACTCAGACGGGAGATGTCTCCACCAGTTCAAAGAAGGAACTAAACGTGTTCTGTAAGATTATTTGATTTGTTTTTAGGTGTCGATATTGGTAGAGGGTTAAGGTCTAAACCCGTTAAGGTTATCGGGGTCAAACAGAAAGTTTGAATATTTCGTGCTGGTTGATGGAGCTACAGGTATCTAGGTTACATTAGATTTGTTTCTCTGCTTGTGACCCGATCTTTCCTTTTCAGGTGCACCAAGCATCAACAACAGACACCCTTCCATCACAGATGTAACTCTTGGATTGGGAGATGTCGCCTCGCTTACAGTTAATGTGCTTGCAAACCCATCACCATTGTTTGACTGGTACCTGAGGAAGAATGAACAGCTTCTGTCAATCCCTGCCTTAACAGAGCATACCATTGTGTCCTCCCAACAAGCCTCAGTCCTACAGATACAACTGAACAACACAAGGGACTATGGAACCTATGCTGTTGTAGTAAGAAATAGTATCGGGAGTCTGCAGATGACTTTTACAGTGTCACCAATTCGTGAGCAAATATGTTGATATGTCGCTAGAATTTAGGAAGTTTTTATCAATTTGGGTCATAACCATTTTTTTGTGGAAAGCAGCTTGAAAATAAATTATTGATATTTTCATAAACATTGGAAAGGCTAATGGAGGCTTGATTTTGAAAATTCTATGGTTTCAAATTTGAACATTATTATTTAGTATTGTTGAACAATCTCGACTAGTTAAAATACATAAGTGTTAGTTGAATAGTTTATCGAACTATCTATCTTCAGAAGCAGCAACGAAATGTCATAAGTTACATACTATTGTTGATAACCCACTATAGCCATCAATTACCTCTCAATAAATAACTCGACCAGATACAACACTAAACGTATGAACCGAGTTACCTCGCCTGCCCTAATTCCCCGCTAGTTGGCGTAGCTGATGACATCATTCCTTCCTCTGTCGAGCTGCTGCGTGGACTGCGTGGACTCTAGTGTGAATGTTTTAAAGCTGTTTGCCCTCGACAAGGTTTGTATTTCCTTACTTGAGTTTCTCTAGTCTCGTTCTTCAGTACTTCCCTCTTTTGGGACTCTGAGAGAGGTTTTGTGGATCACTCCTGTTGAGTAGATACTCATTTCAGCGGTCGTCAGATGATTGTTCCACTTTTTTTCCGACGGCGTCAGGAGGCAACATCGTTTGTCTCTCACCTACAGCTGTCAAAACCGAGGTCCCAGTAGGTTTTTTTGCAGCAAGGCTTGCTTCCCCTTATTGTCGAGTCCTTGGTTGACAATGTCGTAGGAGGATTATATGTCAGTTCGCTGTCTGCGGGAGTTTTGGGTAGAGGAAGTCGTCCCTCTTCGACCACCACCGGGCGGCGTGCTATGACGAGGACTGTTATGAGGGCCAGTCCACTTCGTCTGCATCTCCGGCATCTTCTTTCTTTCTACTCCATCAACTCGTATGAAAGGTTCTGGAACGAAGTTTCATATTACTGTCTCTTCCACACCCCTATAGTTAACCGTGTTTCGTCCTGGCGGGTCATCATTTCCAGTGGAATACCCTTCCATTTGTGAAATTTTTAGCTCATCACGCGAGTGACCCAACCCATAGTCCAGTTCTTGCACAGTCATGACGTGAAATTCACGATGTATCTGGATGAAGGGTTCGAAAATCACAACTCCCCATCGAGGACCAAAGGTACTTTGTGATCAGGTTGTTCAGACGGCTGAGATCTATCTGGACAAGTCAGACTTGCAACCAGCGTCGTTCACCTTCCTAGGCGTTCGCTTGGACACCGTTCTGTACAAGGCCTGGTTACGAGAGAACGGACGGAGCGAGACAAGACCTCTTGAGCAGAGCCCTTAACGAGCCAATGCAACTACGCCTATGGCTGATGACAGAAGGGGCAGACTTCAACTCAGACCTCTCCAGGTTTTCCTTATGTCTGATCGAGTGATAATTGTTACGGTCGGTTATCAATGAGTATAAATAATGACGTTTACTCAAAAACGTACTATATAAGTAAACATATATCTACTTACAGCACCTGATAGCTGTCTACAGGAACCTGACAGACTGGGTCTAGGTGTTGGAATAGGAGTCAGTGTTATGATACCGGTCATCATTGTGATACTCTGTTTGGGGTGTTTGTGGCATACACGTGAAACAGAGAAGTCCAAAGGTAAAGGTATGAATATTGTCATTCTAGACATAAGTCAAATGTATGCATTTTGGCATGATATTACTAAAAGTAGAGATATTTTGTCTCGAAGGATATTATTTTTAATCATTGTGTTCTAGGGGATCTCAGATAGAGCTCATTCCGGAAGTAAAAATGTCTGGTGTCTTTCAATACACTATTTTCCATTATGATGGTAACCTCATTCTAAAACATCCTATTAGCTTAACGGTATGGTAAAGGCAGAGTTGATATTTTGTACTGAAGGATATCGAGGTATGTATTCTTGTACACCGGTTGAGTCTGTTTGAAGGGAATTTGATTGTGACATGTTTATATTTTAAAGGCGCATCCGGTAGAGTTGATTTCATTAGATAACTTTTCATATTCTTTATCCTTTATCTTATCCTTTATTAATTTGATGTCATTGTATATTTCAGATGCTGGAAATGAGAGAAGTGAACTGTGAGTAATATACACATGTATATCATGTTATCATTTTATCATTTTTATTAACAGTCAACTAAGCATTCATAAAGTATATATAAACTGATATAAATCTGACAAAACTGTTGTTCTTTTGACGTTCTTCTTTACTTCCAGAACTTTACAACAGAGCACTGTCTCAGGTAAGTTGAATGTGTTTACTTCTTCTACAGACAATAAGTCATCATGTAAACTGTGAATACGAATTTAGCACGAAGTATGTATCAATGATTCCATGAACATAAATAATTAATTTTTACAAATGTTTGGATGTTATATGTGTTTTAAACCCCTGTAATTAATAAAATCATAAAGATGTAATGTTAGTCTTGGCACTATCATCCACTTATTAGAATTTTTAAATAATTTGTTAGAGAGGACATATCAATATGTAATGTGTAGCTGCGTAAAAATGTTTTATAATGTTTATTAATTGTATAAACATAAAACACACATGTAAGAACACTTTTAAAGGATCAAAACCCTCATGTTATCATTGCGTGTTTGTCATATTTATTTGAAATACTACAATCGAGTTATCAGATGTAATGTCTGCGTTGTAATATGTTGTAGGGATGTTAATTGAGATTTTTTTTTTGACGCCATTTTGAATAATTAATGAGCATGCACCTGGTCTTTTTTAATCCTTCTATTGTTAACGAACAATGGCCTTTTGAATTAAGGAGTATAATGGCCTTGCTAAGTGAGGAACACCTGGCCCTTTGAAGCAAGGCACACCTGACACCTGGCCTGTGACTTAATGTCTCAGAAAGACATTATAATTCCCATACTCTCTCAGTTGAGGAATCATTCTCAGTTGACTCTTGAGAGTATAAGATGCTCCTGACTTCACTATACTTGTTGGATATTACTAAATGGATTACCGTGATATACATGTGTGTGATTCTTGTTCCTATTGGATACCAAACCTTATTAATATTTATACATGTGAAATATTGGATACACTGGACATTGGAAATTACCCTTATAAATTTGTGAAAAAAATTGTTAGATGAAGTAAGTACTCACCCCTTATAGTGAATTTAGACACATCCCCAGGCAACGGTAAAATCCATGATGAAAGTGGTATATATCCAAATTGAACAGTAGATTCTTGAATCCAAGAGTAATTAAAAAATGAGCTGGTAGCATAGCCCCGCCAACAGTATCCCGTAAGTTGATTCCATGTTTTCAGCACATTGTAATTTAGCTTGGACAAGTAAATCATATATGTGAACGATACAGAATTATAAAATAACTGTATTTCACTATACATGAGTTATTTTCCCAGTAGTTTTGGCTATATTAAAAATATAAATATACACACATATAAATACAACTATTTTTCATCAATAACAATTAAGTGATATCAACATTAAACAACATTTACAAAAACATTAACTGTTGTTTGATAAGGTAGACATGGTCTGTATGGGCGGTAGATACACAA